>CALSBZ010046809.1:803773-838337 GCA_943591055.1 Gobionotothen gibberifrons
GTGTGTGAGTGTGTCTGAGTGTATGTGTGTGTGTGTGTGTGTGTGTGTGTGTGTGTGTGTGTGTGTGTGTGTGAATCTGCAAGGAGACCACCGAGCCAAGCAAGAGATGGTAAGGTGCTTTTAGGTTTGAAAAAAGGAAATATTAACTACAAGATCATGGACAAAAAGTATTTATACATTTCTCCTGCTATAGTTAACAATTGCTGATCACTATACAGTATGATTAATCTAATACATATAACAAATATAATATCCTTGGTGTTTCTTCCTGCATGTTTTGTGTACATGTATTTTTGTATTGTTTTGGGTTGAGGATTATAAAGGAGCAGTAATATTTCCCGAGGAGGTTGAGGCTGAAAAACCCTTCAGTGATAACATAGCAGCCTATGCTATAATAAAAATCAGAATCAGAATCAGAATCAGAATGTCTTTATTAGTCCCACCGAGGGGAAATGTGCATCGTTACAGCAGGAAAGAGCCACAGACAGCTTAATCTTACATTATGTTAAAAAAAGTACTAAGTTATGATATGATAAAAAATATAATAAAAAAAATAAAAAATACTTTTCAAAATACAAATCCTGTAACAGTTCTTAGGATTTAGCAGCCAGGTATATATTACACAGTTATTAATGGCATATGTATATAATGTATATCTTGCACATATAGCACATATTGCACATAGTTTGATGGTATTTAACAGCAGCAAGTTACACAATTTACAAAAAACGAAATGCAAAAAACACACCTTGTAACGGTTCTAAGGATTTACTGTAGCAGCCAGGTATAAATTACACAGTTATTAACGGCATATATATATTGCACATATAGCACATATTGCACATAAAATGAGGGGGTGCTTGTTATTTTGTAATTTCTCCTCCATAATCACATTGTGCACACTCATGCTATTAAAGATGTACAGTGATATATCCCTCTTAAGGTCATCCATGGATTTGTTTGGAAATCCTTTAATCTCAAATGGGATATAAACACAACTGAGCTGCAAAGACAACTGGATTACTTTGAGTTTTTCCTTCTTTTTTGTTGTTACCTTAAAAAGAAGCCTTACTCAATGTAGGTTTGTAACCCTCTCAAGTATCTTGGTTTTTATGTTGGGTTTTGCCGTCTTTTCCTCCTTAGTCAATGGGGCTTTTTCCTTTTCCGAGTCGAGTTTCTCTTGTTTTTCCACCACAGCTCCCTGGGCATAGCTACCAATAGCCACCAGGGGGAAAACAAAGCACTATCCTCTTCATGTCTTGGTTGCACAATGTTCGATTATTTCCTTTAGTGTGATTATATCAAGCCTTCATTTTCCCAGGAGGTAATACAAGGTGGGAGACAGGATTGCATAGTGAAAGCAAGGAAGCCAATCAAAAGACTGATGGCGTCATTATTCCTTCAACATTTCATTCATAATGAAGAATTAAAGAAAAAGACAATTTATAAAAGCATAATTCTCTCTTGTATTTTTCAGAAAATGTACCGCGACATTGCCCTTTTTCATCTCTAATGTTTCCCGTTAAAAAAAGAGAATTCATCTGAATTGTTTGTAGAGCATTCAGTTCTCCACACGATGAATAATGGAAATCTATGAGAGGTTAAAGCGCCTTGTGGACTCGATAGACTGAGCACAGAGACCCAGCCACAGGCTTTCATCTTCATCATTATTAGACCAATTATAAAGCTGGATGGGAAATGGGGAAAGAGAAATTGGGGAAAGACAGCGAGAGTGGAAAACAAACTTGACACCTTAGGGAATTCATTTGCTGAATTTGTATAATCACAAAGTACCTTTCCAGAAGTTTGCAGACTTGTTGTTGTAGGTATGTCAACAGAGAGCAAATGGGTTCACTATCTATGGTAATGAATTTCTGACATTCATTGTGTAACACTTAATTTCCAATGGATCTCTTCATCAGGAGCGAGGTGCATTCACTGTTTGTTTAGTGTTTAGTCAAGTGTCTTCTTCCTGAGCTCCATTAGAAGAATGGTAACAAAATGCATGAACAATATACCTATTTGCTTTGACCAACTAATTAGCTTTTGTTGAACTTTAAAATGCATTTTTTCATAGATAGAGGACTGTTGATGCCTCCCCTTACATTACACAACAATTTGAAGGGATGTGGATTCTTGACAGGAATAAGGCTTTGGAACCAAAGAAAACGTTCAGTTAAATGTTTAGCCCAATTTAAACTGTGATCCTTGGCAGACAGACAAGTTTCAAAGGTTCACCCTGTTTTGTTGGGAGCCCCTATGAACTTAAGCATTCCCCTTGAAACAGAATGACTCATGTCAAAGTTAAAATATAAAGCTCCTATCATGTTTTACAAACAACCTAAATCAAAGAGTGCTGGAGTGGTTTAGTGAAAGCACAGCGAATCAAAGCTCTTTGCAATCCACTTCAACACAGCTGTGGGTTTTCTCACCAGCTGCCATGAAAGAAAGTATACAGTATACAGAGGATACAGGAGACCAACAACTGTAACATTAAATGTAATTCTCAGATATTCACGACACACTACAAAAAGTATTTTGTTCTCCAATAATACATTCATGTGTAGATGGAGACAGCTGCTGTGGTATTTGAATGTATGCCTGATGGTGCTGGACATATTTTCTAATCCTCACATTTCTGTGGGCTGCCATTGTGTTTATGTTGGATTTTTGTTCGCTGTTTACTTGATTTTACTCGAGAGTAAACTCCCTCTTCTCAAGTGACATCTGCCAATGCTGTTTCTTTCTTTCAATGCAGCCAGACCCTCTTGAATGGAGTGCTTCTTTTTGAAAGCCAAGAAAACCCATTAGATGGAGGGCATTTGGCGGTCTCAATTTCCTGTTGCTCCTTTAGTTATTTCTGGAAACAAAGAAAAAAACTCTTATTTCACAGGGCATACAACAAACAAGAACACGCTGACTATAAACGTTGAGACTTGAAGGAAGCTAAATTAGCTCAGGTTGTTGTACAGTATGAACATATTTTTTAATAGTTATTAGTTAAAACGTTGAACAGAGATGCATTCTGGGCATCCTGTTTATTCCCATACTTTTATTGTATTGCTTCCCTGATAAAGTATGGACTTTTTAATTACTGAGACTTGTTATTTGTCAGCCAGTACAATTCATATACAAATATTTTATCAACTTTCAGGGTTAATTCTGAATAGGCTAAACTAAACTAGTATACTCAATAAGACTATACAACACTGGGCCTTGCAATAAATTGCCTCTGCATTGATAGTTTAAGTAATTCAAATATTTAAAAATGATATTTGGCTCTGGCTACTTTCACTGCCTGATTACATTTGAACTATCAAATTAGTTGAAGGGTTGTGTCAACTCAGAGATACTTCCCTGCACATTTACATTGCTTCCAAAAATGGTCTAAATTGGCCTACATAAATAGTGTGACATTTTAATAACCACCATGTTCAACAATGATGGATTATGCGGTTGTCTCTGTTAGCCTTTTATTATGCTAATAAGGCAAGTTTGACTGTCGCAAGTTTGCCTCATACATTATAACATGACAGTGGTTTGGAATAGATAAAAGATAAGGATGAAAAATGATACCTGTCGATACTTAAAAAAAAACATATTTATCATTTGGAAAGAACAACTCCTTTCTGTGTGGAGCATGTCAAGATTGCTCAGTTGTCAACACATGATTTTAATCAAATTAGTTTAGTCTCTTTTCCATGGTTCTTCCTCTTTCACTGATGCACTGTTTCTCCAGCTGCTACATGTGATTGTCTCGAGGGCATGTCTTATTGATTCGTGGTGACTTTAGGTCGTTCTGACAGCCCAGCCGTGTAACAGAGTCCCACTGGTGTGCTTTTGGGAGGGTTGGAGTATGTTTCTTGTTATCCATTCTTTGGTCTTTCTATCTCTCCTCCAGATGTTATAGCTGCTCTGTGAATAAGATGAGGATCCATGCCACTCTGCTTTAAAGTTGTAATTTTGGGGTTACAATTAAGATCCGGTCTATATGAGTTTGTCTTCGGTAAGCCCTAACATGAACAATCGTGTAAGGATGTCCGCTGATCATTACCCTTCTTCCTGTTCTTGTTGTTGTAGGTGAAGCTGTTCGTTCGGAGCAGTGCAGGTCGGTGTCTGTGTGCGCCCCATATCAGTTGCAGGTGTCAGGTGGGATAGGAGTTGTTGTCATGGCAATCTGTTTGTAATATTCCAAGTACTGACTACCTACAATTCCACAAAAATACTCACATTTCAGGTGATTTAGCCATGATGCTATTAAGGCAAGGCAAGTGTATTTATATAGCACCTTTCAACACAAGGCGATTCAAAATGCTTTACAAAAATGAAAGACATTAAGAGCTTTAAGAAACATATTATAAAATCGCATTTAAAAGCAAAGACATGAAATGGCATTTAAAAACACTCATTTAAAAACAAAGATAATAAAACATGAATAACAAAGGTACATGAATAAAGGTTACAGTGCAGTGTGAGATACACACATCTGAAATGTTTAGCTCTGACTCTCAATCATTGCTAACTTTTCAGCAGAAATAGTTTTCTATCACCTCCCTTTCTTTCTACTTAATTTGTTTACTTATCCTTTAGTTATTTTAAGTGTTTCATGCTAAACGAACCCCCCTTTGGAAAATTCTAGTTGCATGACCAAGAGTTAGCATTTGAAGGAAACAAAAACACTTTAACTCAACACATTTCCAAACAGGCCTTTTCAAAAAAAATCACACCATAACAAAGCTTTTAGGAGAATGTGCTGATTCCTGCCGGTTCCTTGCCCCGATTCCTATTGCTGCTGCTGTTCTTATTTCGACTGGTATTGCAGTTGGTGGAGATGTTCACGCATCATTTTTTTAATCTTGGGATGAAATTAGTGTGGGGGGGGGGGGGGGGGTCACAGGACTGTGATGCCGCAAGTTGCTGCTAGGGTTTCATGAGAGCCGAACACCATCACAGCCACCAGCACCATAGAGCTAATTAAAACGAGATAGCAAATCAGTCCCAGTGAAATATTAAATATTAACTTGACCATGACTTGCAACATCTATCATTTGATAGACACTCTAATTAAGATAATGACGTTTAAATGTTTTAGTAGTTCTATTTAAAACGTTGCAGATATTCTTAAATGACAGTCTTATTTCAGCTTTGTCATCATGTTAGTGTCTTTGTCAACTTGAAAACTTATGCTGGTTCAGATTGTACCTTTTTTCAATTAAAAAAGCTTATAAATGCATTTTATGATGAGGTGCAATTTCAGCTGATCCAGTCCTCGCAAGTTATGTAACCTTCTCAAGTCAATTCACTCTAAAATTGTCTTCTATTAGACACATTTGTATGGTTAATAAAAAAGCATGGACAAAGCATATTTTAGTTTTTGGGTTGTTTCCAAAAGCTAGACATACGATGCGATAATACTTTATTGGTCAGATCAAGTCTGAAATGTGACTTGCATCACAGCATTTCCATGTGTAACATCAACATAGACAAATGCCAAGACACTACAATACATGAAAAACAAACATGATAGATTTGTGTTGTTATCGACTCTTATTGTGAATTCTGTGTCATTTGTTCTAGAAGGGTTCTAAACTATTTGAAGTTTCATGTCCCCTGAAAGAAAGAAAATACAAAATCAACAATTCTGCAGGACGTATTGAGTTTAGTTCAGCTATCTCATAGTTTATCTCTCATATAGCATCTTATATCATCATCTTTGAACAGCTTATAAACATGTCTGTACAAGCAACATATAGATGGTCCTAATCCATTAAGTCGAAGCTGTAACAGAAGTAATACAACTTTAGTGAGAAAGATGCTTGTGAAGTAGATGAACTTCAGCCCTTATTGTCTGAGCTGCCGATTGTTTCTCTGTATTTCTGTAACCTTTAGAGAGGATGTTGCATAAGGTGATTTCAGACAAATATGATCTTTCACATTCATCTGTAGCTTCATCAATCCTCTCGTGTCTCTCCTTGGTTCACTACTCCCATCCATCTCTAATTTAACTTTTTCCCTTGTTTCATCTCTGTCCCCATCCCCCTCCTCTCCATCTCATATTTCTTTTTTCCTGCTGCTGCCTGTCAGCCACCTGAGGGCAGAGTCAAAAAATACAATCTGGATTTGCTGTAGAAATGGGAAGAGGGAGAGGGTGTAGAATAGTCGTGATTTCTGTTTTAAAATGGCAACACAAGTCTACTGACCTCAGGGGACAGTTCACCGATAAAAACACTTCGTACATTTGGAATATTTCCACCTTTCCCAAAAAATCTGGCTCCCATGAACCTTCAAAATAATGACCACTTTGGAAATTTGAGGCAGAGTTTCTGACTTAGGCTAGGCTGATTTGAGAGTCAATCAATATTATTCCCCATTGGAGGGTTTCAGAAATAGTGCAGACAAAATAATGAATGGGGATCTTTAAAAATGTGACAGTTTCACCTTTCTATCTTTTTAAACTTAGGGCAAACCTTCAGAGAGAGAATTTAGAGATATAGATAGTGAGGGGGAGCACGACAGAAAGTACCTTGCAGACATTGGTGGCAAGACATGCTGCCCCCACATTGAGACTTCCTTAGGGTGCACATGGATCCTAGGGGCAAATAATCAGCACACAAAAAAACGTAACTTGTACGAACATTAACATCTACTGATGCCCAGTAAGTAGTAAAGTAGCTGCTAAAGGTTTGGGGCATAAACAAATCGGAGCACACCCAAAAATATATTCAAACCCTCAAGAGTTAGCGTTATCGTGCTCATACCTGGTACATGGAAAAAGCTTTAAGAGCTTAGATTCTAATTTATTCGTTCAAAACAGTAAACGCAAACAGGCCACCTGGGGCATAGACTTATGTTCTAGATTAAATCTGCAGCTCAATGAGGCTTGTCTTATATGCACTCAGGTCCAAATGCATTATCTACGAGCACGCCGAAAAACCCAAACTATTATTTCACAGTTTGGATCTTTACCATCAGAGCACTGAGCATAGATTAGATGAGGATCTATAGCTAACAGAGAACGTGTACTGTACCTGAGCAATGAAGCTCATAGTGCATATTGTATTTAGGGAGGTTAATGGGGATGATAGAATGTACATGAAATGTTAATGTGGAGACCCGGGGTGGCGGATTTACCGTGGCAATCATTTAAACTGAAAGCAGCGAGAATCCTGGCACATTAAATGATTCCTTTACTGCGATGCACCCAAAACAATTTCTCGCTCGAGTGACCACACTTGCTTGTTTTGCAATCTGATTAAGCTAACTCTCGGTCGGGGAAGAGACAAGAGGGTCTGTGAATACTCTCTCTCTCCCCCCTCTCTTTTTAAACCATCAGTTGAAGCTTAATAACACTCATCTGTAAGGATAATTGTAAGATTGATCTCGACATGCACAGTGCTAATGGCATCCAGTTGTTGGATTTAATGTTTGTTCTTTTAAAATGGCCCCTTGAAGATGCAGAAGAAAGTCACCAATGCCAACAGCAGTTTCAAAATAATTAAAATACTGTATATAAGTATTTATAAAATTGAAAGTATGCAACATTAGAGATGTGAGCTATACCTCTTATAATGACTTAAATGGTAAAAAATCTAAAAGCTTATGATTAGTCCTCATTTATTATTTAGAATATTGATAAACAATCTCATCCGCTTTATTGCATGTGGTTGAGGGCCATTTTGAAAAAAAATGTTTTCTTGCTTCATACATCACACACAATTCCAGGGAGCTGCTCAGTAAAAACGGTATGTTAAGCTTATACATTTGAACAGTGAATTACTCCTGATAAAAAAATGTGTTAAACATAAGTTTAGTGGTCAGGGGTCATTTTCAAAAGTAAATATAACACTACCTGGGTCATGTGACTGTAATACACAATATGTGATTCACAGTTGTTCATTCACAAAGCTCACTAAGGATTCCATAACTAAACCAGAGTTGGATGCTACCCACTTTATTAGGTTTTTGTCACATAAAAAAGACGAGGAAAGAACTTGAAGAAGACACATTTAATAATGGATTAATTACATTCAGCTGTTTCAGTCTCAGGATGCTGGCAGTGTGCATGCTGGCTCTCTGACACTATCTTGACTTACTGAAAAGGTTGAATAGAAAAGAGCCATTGTGCTTTTCTGACTAAGATAAGTCAAACATGTCTGCTGTAAAAAAAGGGCAGTGGAATGTCTCTTTTCTATGGCTTCATATGGCTCAATCTAATTAGAGTTTGCAAAAACATCACGGGACAGAAATGCTCTATCCCAGCTCAGGTTTTTGTTTCAAACATCCATCCATCCATCCATCTTCTCCCGCTTATCCGTGGTCGGGTCGCGGAGGTAGCAGTTCCAGCAGAGAGCCCCAAACTTTCCTTTCCCTGGCCACATCAACCAGCTCTGACTGGGGGATCCCAAGGCGCTCCCAGGCCAGCGAAGAGATATAATCCCTCCACCTGGTCCTAGGTCTACCCCTTGGTCTCTTCCCAGCTGGACGTGCCTGGAACACCTCCCTAGGGAGGCGCCCAGGTGGCATCCTAACTAGGTGCCCGAACCACCTTAACTGGCTCCTTTCGACGCGAAGGAGGAGCTGTTCAACTCCGAGTCCCTCCCGGATGACTGAACTTCTCACCTTATCCCTAAGGGAGACGCCAGCCACCCTGCGGAGAAAACCCATCTCGGCCGCTTGTATCCGCGATCTCGTTCGTTCGGTCATGACCCATCCTTCATGACCATAGGTGAGGGTAGGAACGAAAATGGCCCGGTAGACAGAGAGCTTTGCCTTCTGGCTCAGCTCTCTTTTCGTCACAACGGTGCGGTAAAGCGACTGCAGTGCCGCTCCCGCTGCTCCGATTCTCCGGCCCATCTCACGCTCCATTGTTCCCCCACTCGAGAACAAGACCCCAAGATACTTGAACTCCTTCACTTGGGGTAAGGACTCATTCCCTACTTGGAGTGGACAGTCCATCGGTTTCCTGCTGAGAACCATGGCCTCAGATTTGGAGGTGCTGATCCTCATCCCAGCCGCTTCACACTCGGTTGCGAACCGATCCAGTGAGTGCTGAAGGTCGCAGACCGATGAAGCCATCAGAACTACATCATCTGCAAAAAGCAGTGGTGCAATCCTTAGTCCACCGAACTGCAGACCCCCTCCCCCCCGACTACGCCTCGAAATCCGATCCATGTATATTACAAACAGGATTGGTGACAAAGCGCAGCCCTGGCGGAGGCCAACCCTCACCGGAAATAGGTCCGACTTACTGCCGAGGATCCGGACACAGCTCTCGCTTTGGGAGTACAGAGATTGGATGGCCCTGAGTAAAGACCCCCTTACCCCATACTCCTGCAGCACCTCCCACAGTAACTCCCTGGGAACCCGGTCATACGCCTTCTCCAAGTCTACAAAACACATGTTGACTGGATAAGCGTACTCCCAGGCCCCCTCCAGGATTCTTGCGAGAGTAAAAAGCTGATCCGTTGTTCCACGACCAGGACGGAATCCGCATTGTTCCTCCTCAATCTGAGGTTCGACAATCGGCCTGACACTCCTTTCGAGTACCTTAGAGTAAACTTTCCCGGGGAGGCTGAGTAGTGTGATGCCTCTGTAATTGGCACACACCCTCTGATCCCCCTTTTTGAAAAGGGGAACCACCACCCCGGTCTGCCACTCCTTCGGTACTGTTTCCGACTTCCACGCAACGTTGATGAGACGTGTCAACCATGACAGTCCCTCAACACCCAGAGCCTTCAGCATTTCTGGGCGGATCTCATCCACCCCCGGGGCTTTGCCACTGTGGAGTTGTTTGACTACCTCAGCGACCTCCCCCCGGGAGATTGGTGTTGATCCCCCGTCATACTCCAGCTCTGCCTCTAACATAGAGGGCGGAGTTGTCGGGTTCAGGAGTTCCTCAAAGTGTTCCTTCCAACGGCCCAACACTCCATCAGTTGAGGTCAACTGTCCCATCCTTACTGGACACAGCTTGGATGGTTCCCTGCTTCCCCCTCCTGAGGTGTCGGACAGTTTTCCAGAACAACTTTGGTGCCACCCGAAAGTCCTTTTCCATGTCTTCTCCGAACTTCTCCCACACCCGCTGCTTTGCCTCGGCCACGGCTGAGGCTGCTGCCCTTCGGGCCTGTCGGTACCTTGCAACTGCCTCGGGAGTCCCCCGGGATAACAAATCCCTGAAGGCCTCCTTCTTCAGTCGAACGGCTTCCCTGACCACCGGTGTCCACCAGGAGGTTCGAGGGTTACCGCCCCTTGAGGCACCTAAGACCTTGAGACCACAGCTCCCCGCCGCGGCTTCGGCAATAGAGGCTTTGAACACCGACCACTCTGGTTCAATGTCCCCAACATCCACAGGAATGCCCGAAAAGCTCCGCCGGAGGTGTGAGTTGAAGACCTCCTGAACTTGGGCCTCCTCCAGACGTTCCCAGTTCACCCGAACTACACGTTTGGGCTTACCAGGTCTATCCAGAGGCTTCCCCCGCCACTCGACCCAACTCACCACCAGATGGTGATCAGTTGACAACTCTGTTTCAAACATTTCAAATTAAACATGCATTTTCAAAAATGCTTAGAAGCTACAGGAAAAAATGTGGAGCTCATCTACCTACCTGATATAACTGTAGTTTTCACTGTATGTAATGCATAGTAACCCTTCCTATTAGTTACACTAAGTAGTGGGTCATTTAAAGTTGAATGCAAAATAAGTAGATGTAATTTAGCAAATAATTGAATACTTGACAGGAAACACTTAGCACATGGTGCCTAAGTTTAAACACTAATTGTATGACTCACCAATTCAAGTAATTACAATTTAGGCTTGAGAGAGGGAACAAGTTTAATTGTATACTACTAAGGATTCCAACCCGGTCTCACAGTCTGCGTACAAATGACACGACTTTGCAAAGTCGTGCAATAGATACGCAGAAGTCCGTTTTTGTGTGCATATGATACGCTGATATTGCACCTCAAACGTTAAAACAAAGAGCTCTGTGGCTTCAGGCTTGATCGCTGTTCCAATGACAGTTTTAATGTTTGCGGTGCAATAAACGACACAGCAGCTTATTGGGTTATGGTTAGGGTTAGGGTTAAATAAATGGCAAAGATATGTAGAAAATAAACGCATTTAAGATACGTTCATAACAAACGTAACGTGGGAGAAAATTGTAGAAAAAAAACGTATTTGACATATGTTCATAACAAACGTAACGTGGGAGTATCATATGCACGCAAAAACGGACTTCTGCGTATCTATTGCAAGACTTTGCAAAGTCGTGTCATTTGTACGCAGACTAAAGAGAGTGGGCTGAAGGATTCATACCCTTGTTTCTCATATAAGAGAAGAAAAACTATTCTAAATTCACTTGTACACTTGAGGGGTCAGAATTGATAGATTGCGTGGGGAGGTTCAGGAGATCTTTCTTGAGGGTTATCAAGAATAACGTTTATCCAATGACCTTTTCCCTCTCTGTCTGTGTCTGTGTATTCTCTTGTTCCGATTAACCCAGCCAAATCTCTTTTTCTTGTTTTTTCTTATCTATATCTAGGCCGGGTTCCGGAGTCGAGGCTGATCGTCTTGCAGTAGTCCTGTGTCCTTGATCCTCTATCCTGAGCTCTGGATTATGTCGTGGACTTGGGACTGTGGCTGAACCTGTCTCTGCGGTCCTGCCTGGGTCTTGTCATGCTGCTTCCCTGATGGCTTCCACAGGATTGTAGCTGACATCTTCGTGGATTCATCTTCTTATTACAGACACACACATTTCCTAACATTCGGTCTATAGGCTGTAAAATGTATTATCTCTTCGATTTACACACCGCATTTCTTGCACGTCTGTCCGTCCTGGGAGAGGGATCCCTCCTCTGTTGCTCTCCCTGAGGTTTCTCCCATTTTTTCCCCTTTAAAACTGTGGGTTTTGCGCGGAAGTTTTTCCTTGTACGATGTGAGGGTCTAAGGACAGAGGGTGTAGTTTTTCTCATACTGATATTCTGAACAATCTGTGCTGTTGTATTTGCTGTAAAGTGTCCCTACTGTAGGCTATTTTTATTATATGTACAGCACTTTGGCTCGATCAAAAATCGTTTATAAATGTGCTATATAAATAAAACCTGATTTGATTTGATTTGATTTGAAGGATTTCCGACCATTGGCATTAAATGACATTATATTTTTTAGATAAGCTTTTCTATCCACTTTAACTAATCATAGAGTTATTGTTATTTCTCATAATTTAAACTATGTTATTCGGTTGTAAAAGGAAAGGTTACAAATATCAGTCATAGGGAATTTAAATGTTTTTGAGAGCCTATTAACAGGGGTATATTCACAACAGATAACTTTGGATATGGTACACCTTAGTGTTTTGTCTGTATTACAGTAATACATGTGTTTTAAACAACACAAAGTACTAAAAGCTAGGTGTTATGTCTTTGTAATACTCTAAGCTTGGTTACCATGGATATATTTGACAACGGTTTCAGTTTGACATAGGCAAACATTAAATGTCATATTTACTCTTCAACACTGATATACTCGGCTCCAGTCCAATGACAGACACTCCTACAACCATCTAACATCTCCCACACACACAGCCTCACTCTCTCTTTCTTTTTCTTACACACACAAACACACACGCACATTGCTCCACATTGGCTTTAACTAAATTATATTCTGGTGATCATAACTATTTGATGACAGAGCTTCTGGTTTCTCAACCACCCTTTTGCACACACGATCTAGCTTTGAATTATTTAGCACGGGGAGCTAAAAAGGTGGTCCCTTAAAACAGCAGGTACACTCAAACTCAGGAAGCAGGACACACAAGCTTTCTTATCCAGGCATCCACCCACTCCTCTATCGCAGCTCTACGCTCTTGTATATCACTCCATTCTTTCATCCATTTATCAATACATTCATTCTCCGCATCAGGAACCACCAGCTGAGGTGAATTAGCCCCAGGTGAGGCGCTTTTTGGATGGACTGACAGTCTCACAGCATCCCCTCCTCAAACAGCCACCATGGAGGAACTCCAGAGAAAACTGGATCAGCACTATGAAGGCACCAAGCCCAGAAAGGTTAGTGAGTTATTTACAGAACTACTTGCTCTAATTAAAAGGAATACTTAAGTATTTGGTGATATGTTGAGAAAAAGACACATTGAGGTCATACCTTCCTGTTTTGAGTTGCAGTTGTTTTAATATCAGTGGAGTATTGCTTACAGCACACAACAAACTAAAGCTACAGTCCTTGAAGATTCAGCTTTAAGCGGCATCTTATGTTGTCAAACTGCAAGCTGAAAAGGGGAAAGGAGCAGGATGTTATTTTGTATGTTAGGATGCTGCAAATGTCTGTATGCGCCCCTGTTGTCTCCTCAAACAGCAGTTATTGTTGTTCTACTCATCTTTTTTATGCTAGCAAGATATGTAAATTAAGCACTTAGCATATCTTCATGAAAAACCACCTTGGGGAAGGAAGTAAAACATGTCACCTTCAACCCAAAACCACAGGTGAGGTTCAAGCTGGCGTCGTCCTACAGCGGTCGAGTGCTGAAGCACGTGTACGAGGACGGGCAGGAGCTGGATAGTCCCGAGGAGAAGTACCCTCACAGCTTCGTTCACCGCAAGATCCCCCCCCAGCCACCTGGAGGTGGAGCAGCTCTGTGGCTTTGAGGATGCTCATGGGGACAAAGCGGGTGGGTTTTTATCATTTTGTAACACACTTGTGACTTCCACTGTGTCTTCTTACTTCATATGCATTACTGCACTTTGGTTTGTGTGTGTGTGGGCTGTAATACCAATACAATGTGTAGGGCCTGCATTACATTTGTATCTGCTACCCTACACGTTGGAGTGGTTTCTGTGAAATAGTTTTGACATGTTTTTCCTTGAAGGTCATATATAATGGTTTTGTATGATTGAAACTCCTCTGTGGAGTGTTTGCTTATATTTGTGCCAGCGTGCATACACACTTTGTGATGTGATTTGGGATATGTCAAGGCTACAAAATACAGGCTCAGTTGCCCTCCTATCTTTTTCATGTCATCTTTTGCTTACGGAGAAGTAGAACATGAGCTGACAAACGTTTTTCTCACCCTGTTGGATAAGTCAGATATTTTTTCTGCTGTCATGATGGAGTAAACATCATAGCTAAATTATAATCTAGCTTGTTTTTGAATGCAAATATTATTGCAGTTTGGACTACTCTTGCAGATAATATGCAATAAATTGAAACAGAAGAGGTCATGCAAATGGTAAACATGAACAATTACCACATTCAAAGATATTGCTGATAAACTTAAATCTTTTAGTGTGCTTATGAGATACATTTTTTTGCCCAAGTTTCTTTTCTAGTGAGAATAGCTGGCCCTGTCCAAAGGTAACAGCCAATACCACTATCCCCTAAATCTCACTAATGAGCTATCATTTGTTGATCTGCACAATCAAATACAATACATTTAGACCTCGGAAAGTTTAACCATTTTTAGGCTGGGACCAGTAACTGCACCACTTGCTAAAGAAACTGTTGAAAATGGTCAAGACAAAGATTTAGTAAGACAAGGTTGCAATGCTAACACAGCTAGCCTTAGTGCTCATAACCACTACATTACAGTATAGGAAATATGTGCTGTTTATGCATGGACCTTAAATCTCACTCTATATTGACAACATGTTTTGTTCTGTACCCAGGTGTTTATCCTCCAACAGGGCTCATTGCCCAGAGAATAAACGTGTACAGAGGAATGGGAAGCTACAAGCCCGCTGCAGGCCAGACAGAGGAAACAGAGGGAGGGGCCCAAGTAAGCAATGCTGCTGCTGTTATATTCCCCTACATATTTGATATTAATAACGATCAGCTTACTGTAGATTTGATTTCCCCCTGGCAATGTAATGTTTCTGTCTGAATGTCAAGTACTGAGACCTTTATGGTTGTCTTAGCCAATTCCCCAATGCAGTTTGAATGAACTGGAATCTAAAATATTAAGATTTTGCTGAATGTTAATGAAAATGTCTGCCAAAGCAACATCTTACTTTAATGTGACCTTAAAGAATTACAGTTTTGTATTAGAAAATGTGATGTATTACGTAAAACATTGTCAAATCAACATATGGACTATAATTATTGTGTGCTATTTATTTTAAAACTCACCCACAGAAAAAGTCCATCAACACTTGTGTTAGTTTATTTATGACACCCTTTGAATGTTAAGTTACTAATTTTGGAGAATGATCGCTATGCAACGTCTCTATGGATATATTAACATAAAGGGAATTATAATAAGAAAGTATCACAGCTCCTTGGAAGCGTTGGTATTTAAACCCCACAGAGCATTGCAAGTCTACATATGCTGAATACAAACAGACACGCCAAAATAAATACAATTACCAGCCAACGCAGAGTTACTTAATATAATACATCTCTAGAACAGAACAGAACAGAACAGAACAGAAGAAGCAATATAGACTTAAAATAGAAAAATGAGAAGAGTCTTAGGATAATTACTGCCCCAACTACATGCTGTTCTGTGAAAATTGCTCAACAATTAAAAATGAACATCAATAAAATTGTTCCTCTGTAAGGAAAAAGCCACTGTTACTGATCCGCTGAGGCAGTGGCTTCATTAGTGCAGAGAGGGAGGTCAGCTACATCGCCTGCTGGCTTAGTGTCAGTTTCATTCTTTTATCCTCTAAACAAAGGCACGCATGGCCCTGGTGACCAAGGCCAGCATTTATCACATTTATCAGTTGAAAACAGCAATCTGGATTTTAGTTGATCCTTTTAGGGAATTATTGAAAGGATGGCACGGTGGTCCTGGTGGAGCACCCCTACTGTCAGCAGGTCTAATGAGTTCCTCCCCCATATCTTTCCTCTGTCTGTGTTATGATGAGGGAGATGCACTGAAACAAAACACTTTTTTATCTGACTTTATTTCACAATGTTTGAAATGTGCAGGTCACATCATGTCAAAAAGTTTAAAAACACTACTGGCCAAGAACATTTGTCAACATTAGTTATTTTATTGAAGTTTGATAAATGGTAGGAGGCTGGTTCCTTTAGTAAAAACATACACATAAACATTTTTCCCGGTGTGTGCTCCCCGTGAACAATGTAACTTTTGTGATTCATTGTTGTAGTACTTCTATGTCTTTTTAAGTATACTTAAGGTTATTTTAAGCTACCAGTGATATACTGTATGTTTCATCCCTGTACAAACATGGTTCATTCCCACGGACAACCACTTTAAGGTTTGAGTTTAGTGCAAATTAAAATGCTGTATAGACTATAAAAAAAAGAATGGATTTCCCTTCAGACTCCAGGCAATCACAAATGGGGAAATCTTTGTCATAAGAGATGGTATTGTAGTATTTCCAATTGCCTACAAACAGAAGCCTGTACACCACTTCAAAGCATGTTGTGTATTACACACGGGGTATGTCTATTCAGATACATACTAGAAAACCTCTTCTCACCCACACATAAAGCCCACAGCTGAATGTACGTAAGCTCTGTTAGTCGTAGGAATAGAATGTGGGAATTGTTGTAAATATCAAACACAAGCATCTCAATTACCTAATCATAGATGCACCAGCTGTTGTTGTAATTAAAAGATGTAGGATACTCTGACACGTTCTGTTTCCTTCAGTCCTCAGTGTTGGATTTTGGCAAAATAATCATCTACACCAGCAATCTGCGCATCATCAGAGCGCCTCCGAGGAAGCCTGAAGTGTCACGGCACCACACAGGGCCTCCTTTGGACTTGGAGGGATACCCAAAGGCCAGAGAGAGGGGGAGCAGGAGGAGGGCTAAAGCTCTGTGTGCAGCGGGGGGTGAGGAGAAGGAGGAGAAACCGATCAGTGACACAGAGACCAAGGTAATGATGCATGGCCAAATTATTCTCAGTGGTGTGGTTCCTATCACCCTGCTTCTGTTTCTTGCTATTATCAGTCTCATCATGTCCCCCCCGTCTCTCTATCTCAGCATATGTCTTCAACCCTCCTGTCTTCACTTTGTCTTTCGAGAGTGTAACTGCAGAATCGTCTGCAGCCATATTGTTGTAATTTGTAAACAGAGGGGTGTTTATTTTCATCTCCTCTGTGTTTCCTTGTAACCGCCACCTTATTTGTACCCCTTCTCTTTCCCTGTTGCCCCCCTCCTGCTGCAACAACCCCCCCCCTCCCATTGTCCTAGTGTTATCTGTCAACTGTGAACACATACTGATGAGTCCACAGTTTTACTCTGCCCTTGCAGCATTTGCCTGCCACTTGCCAGCTCACAAGGATACCCATCTCGCTATTATCTCCCCCCTCTCACCTCCTCGGCTGATTACTGTTCTCTTCCCCTCACTACCTCCATTCTTTTCTCACCCCTCTCGTTATTTTCTCATCTTCTTGTTTTTTTCTGCCTCTGGAAAAAAGAAGTTTGTTCTCATTTTTTTCTTTCATTATTTGGCAATCTCACTCCTTTTTTTTTTTATCATCTTTGCCTTTGTAACCCACACGCAAGGTATTCATATTTTGATATCTTTGTTTCTTTATTTCTAACACATAGAGTTATACATTCTCTCTTTCATTTTGCATGTCGTTTCATCATTAAACCATACGTGCATCTTAAATTGATGTAGGGTTAGAGGTATTATAAATGTCAAAACGTCAACTTTCGCTAATGGAAAAAGCTTTTGTGCATAAAGTAGAGTTTTGGATCCATTTTAGCCCCATAACCTGTTCATTTATTGCAGGTTGGTACCAAGGTAACTTGTAATCTGACTCAAAGTGTAACACTTAACAAAAAGACTATCCAGACTGAATTACATCTGGCTTACTTTCAGCCACTTTTACTATTTGAGATTTAAAACATTGGTACAGAAAATCCTATTAACAATTCATTCATAGAGCATCTTTTGCTGAAGCACTCTAGCATTGTATGCTAAGCAGTCTATCTTCAAGAGGTGAATGCCATTCTGTTTGAAACACTTTTCACAGTCGTTCAAAGTTTTCACTGAAATCAGTTGTACTACTGATTTAAGACATTAAGTATTGTTTACAAAGACTTACATCTTGTGTAAGTATCCTGCCTTCCTGTAATCGATAATCTACAGGCAGCCGCACGGTCTTGCAAATTTCGTTGTAAGGACCAGCTGGCTGTGTAAATGACCGGCTGGTCAAACATCATCCCGCAACACAGCTACTTACCAATGGTGTTTAATTATAAATAATATTGGACCATTGGTTGTCGTAAAGGTTGTTTTGTGTCTGCCAGCAGGCCGGCCAGTTGAGCTCTGATGCAAGTTAAGCAGCTCTGTAACAGTTGCAGTGTAAAATTAAGTAAATATATTCAATACAAAACTGGCTTATTGTAGATTATGTATGCATTTCACACTTCATCTAAATGGAATGAAAGGATCCTCTGTCAATCTGCTTGTTGGATTTTCTCGACAACAGTTTTTATTTTTGCACTAGTTTAAATACATTATATTCAGAAATTGCAGATGTTTTTAATTAGGTTGGAAAACTGTCCTTCCAACCTTGGTGGTCAGTTCAATCTCTTTCCATATGTTGCTTGTTTTCTCACCTGTTCCAACCTTTTCCTCAATTTTTTGTTATCCTTTGAATAACCTTACAGATGCTCTCTTTCTCCTCTTCCTCACCCCACTAATGTGTTTCTTCTGTCTCCAGGAGGCGGGCAGCTGCCAGCATTGTGGCGGTTCGGGCTGCACTCCCTGCTCTCTGTGTCATGGCAGCAAGCTGTCCATGCTGGCGAACCGCTTCAATGAGTCCATCAGTGATCTGCGTTGCCAAGCCTGCTACCCCCATGGTCTGGAGAAGTGCCAGTCCTGCTCCAGCAAATAGCACTGTTTGGCTGATACTCATGTCTGGCATAGAGAGAATGAGTTAGTCAGTGAATGAGTGTGTAGCTGTGAGCAAGTGTATACCGGGTGTGCTATGGGTTTTGTCACAATTTTCTCCGCGGCAATATTTCGCTAATCCAAAGTGTTCTTGGTGGGGTGTTTCGGAGCACTATAGGAAATATAAGCCATCATTGGAAGGGGAATTATGAATTGTGCAGCGGGCACACAATCATAAAATACAATTACTGTGTGCAGTGAACATGGGTTGTGATAAAACAATAATCACTTTTTTGTTTTTACATTATTTTGCATCTGCGCCCCTTCTTCCTGATGAAACTGTGTTCTACGTCAGTGTTATCAGTTTAATTAAAATAATTCAAAGATTTCGCTTTTTATTTATTCTACTGGGAAGGCTGTCCTGTTGCTATCTCCACTCTCTATTCACCAGAGAGGATAAAACCTTTTATGTCCAAATATGATGTAGCTGGAGAAAAAATACTGTGCGATAAAGACTTTAAGATGAAGAAAGAGAATAAGAACTATAGGCAGATGAGGGATGAGCATACATCAAAAGAAGCATTTAAAGCAAATTCGAACAATGATTCAAGTTGAATGCACCCAACAATGGCAAAATGCACTCCTGCTTTGAAAGGTTGATACATTGGTGAGAAAATAAGTTACACATTTTTCATAGCATTTAAAGACTTTGGGTGGAGCACACTTTGAGAGGAGATGAGATAGAGATACAACTTTAAGGAGAACAGTTAAATAAATGACAATGTCACTGTTTTTTACTATTATTAATAATCCCATTCTAAGGTTATTGCCATTGTAATTTGATCTAAAGATGTATCCGCCATTTTGATATATGAATAAAATAAAACACCTTATTCATTTTCAATTCTTCTTCTTTTATTGTGTCTATAAATCGCAGTGTGAAAGTTGTGCTCTATTTAATTTGTATTGGGTTACTAACACAGGATATTCTCATAGCATAACTCCAAAATGTCCAACATGATGTTGATGATTAAATGTGGCAAATGCAGTCTATAAAGATATTGTTGGTCATACACGTGACCTTATCTTTATTTGCCAATGATTCATTATCTTTCCTCTCCACTGAGCCTCAGATCAGTCAGTCAGCGTCACCATCTTATCCAACATGTTTGATTTATTTGACCGTAATCTTTGTAATCTAAGTGCACCCTGTAGTCAGAGCAGCATCGTAGCTCTAACAGTGACGTCTGTTACTCAACAGTGTGAAAGTCATTCCCTAAATGTTTGATGTATTTTCATGGGGGTTTAGGAATGTTTGTTTGTGTGTTCTCAGCTTGAAAAGGAAATGAAAGTTACTAAAAACAAATGCAGCACACTGCCTAATTCCCAGTCATTACATCTTAGTCATTATAACTCCAATCAACCACATTGTGGATTTGTGACATTTTGGGAGGATTAACAGAGAAGGGAACACACAAGTAAATATCACCTCAATAGAAAATGGAGTGCTCACCTTCATGCAATAATGCATTTCAAATGGATGCATTTGCATATTCCAGGATTACATTAACCCATTACAAACTAACACATTTTGAGCATGAGGTTGAAATGTTAGATAAGGATGTTAACCTCATCTTTTTTTGCATCTGAGTTCTTTTCATATTGGTGGGATACCAGTTTTCAAAACAATAACGTATAAGCCTTCGTAATATGCCTACCTGCTCCATAATCAGATATAAACTTGCCCCAGGATATTTTGCAGTGGCTGCTATGGCATTTCCCCCCACTATCCTTATGCCGCAGGCAGAGATGATCAATCAAAATCAGTGTAAGCAGTTGAATGCACTGACCACATCCACAAAGGTGTCGGTGGCCCGAAGTCACACCAGAACAAGCACCCCGGACCATTACAGCCCACTATCCCCGTCCCTATACCTATCTTTGTGCTAGCATTTCCATTATTTTGTCCTATTATGTTGGATAGCCTCACACTCAGTTAAAGAGCAGTCTGTATGGCTTATCAGCAGCCTGGCCAAAAGCCCTATCAGCAATCAAACTCCTGCTATTTCGGGAATGAGAGGAGGAACCTGAATCTCCAGGCTCCCTCTTTTTCATTTCTCCCTCTCTCTCGCTCTCTCTCAGACTGGTCTGCTAAAAATCTCTTGCCCATGCTGTTAATAGTGAGCTTTAGCATTTCAGTTCCTATTCCACAAGGGAACCAAAGTGAGGAAAATTGGGTCACAGAACTGTTTTTGGCATCCACTGCTCCGCAGGACCTTAACAGTGGTAAGGAAGCAGGTAAACACACACTATGCCCTTTACTATAAAGTATACAGAGGGTTTGTAAAGCACTGACAAATTAAAAAAATATAAATACAAAACTTCTTGAACATGAAGATCAGATACTTAGAATAGTTGTTCTACGGCGGCACTATTTGTTTGTGTTGTTTAGCACACACTATTTCTTCGCTTTTTCTAACCAGTGTTTGCTCCTTGTACTTGTCTTGTATTTGTCAATTTTTGTATACAACACCTGAAAAATGTGCTTTGTAAAACAATTCAATACATTTAACTTCACTAAAATAAATTACAATGCTTTATTAATTGGCTAATCATTAACTTATGTTTATCATTTTACTCTGGTAGGACACACACATGCCCCAAGCCTTTATCTACTGTTCTTGTGATATATTATGGAACATTACATAAAATTGTCATTTCTGTGCGATCTCCATTAGCAAATAATAGCCGGTTTAATCAAAGCAGCTAGCAAACAATGGTTTATGAATATAGAGGGAAGGACTTTCCTCTGCTGGCAGCATCATATTTTATGATGCTTTATAGATATATATGTGATCTCTTATAGTCCATTTGTAATATATGACACAGGAAGCAGACTGGGAACAGACCGGGTACATTAATCATAAACTCTCATACAGGAATATTTTGCACAGTGTGGGGAAGTGAGGCACATTTAATCTACAACCGCGTCTGTTTAACTCTCTTCCTCTCCATCACATTCCTTTTGTTTCTCAACACAGATCATTATAATGGATGAATCTCTCTTGGGTAAATCCCCAGCAACCCACCTTATTGAGCTTATAACTCACCATTAATCAGAGCGTGGTGTAACTTCTGCTCTACAGACCTTTCACCCTGCAAATAGAGGGAACAGCAGGAAGACCTAAACATAATCATTTCACTGGTTGCCAACAGTCCTCAGACACATTGAGTTGGAGCAGCAGGGTGGTGTTTTGATAACAGACGCTGCCCTTCTGTGGAGGGATTTAAGCCTCTATCACAGCTATGCAGAAGCATTGTTTGGGAGAAAAGGCCATTAATAGCTCATCCTGACCTCTGACTTCTATATTGGAGGAGTGGGTGTAAGAACAAGTGTCCCTAATGTCATTAAGAAACAATGCAATAAGGGAGTCAAAGGTTATGAAATAAATGTGTTTATTGAGGTCAGTTTTTTTTAATGTATAATAATTTTGTTTCCCATCTTAATGATGAGTAACCATGAATGAAAGTTTGTTGATTGTCCTGTCCCTCATCAACACATTTATTCAGACACATTAACTTTTAACTTGAACTGATAACTTTATCCAAAAATAAATATAAAGAAGATAATGTTGATGATAACCCAAAGTCCTGGACACCGAAAGCACTTCCGTGATGTAAGAGGACACATTCGTTTTTGTATTCATGTCCTCTTCCTCTGGGGTTGATTGCACTTGATACATTATGGATGCTGGGGCCAGGCTTTGTTTTAGCAAATGAGATTATAGCGCTACTATCACATATCCCTGTGTTTGTATTACATTGACACTTTGACATCATGTATCCTGATGTAATGTAATCTATGTCTAAAATAACACCTTCCTTGGCACTCTGTGAGAGTAAAACTGAGCTCATTTTCAGGGTTGGAAGTAACAACTTTATATCAGTCAGGGTTTTTTAATGTCTTCTTGTACTGGAGAATACAGTTAACATTAAAATCATACCAGCTGCCATGGTGACCCGAGTGCTATCTTATTAAATATATCTGGAACTCAAACACTAGATTGAAAGAGTAAGAACAGCTTCGGTTAGATTTCTACATGAGCCTTCAGCCTATACTTTGAGTAAAAAAAGAAATATAGTAAAAGAAAATCCTGATAAAGCAGGTTGAAAAAATTACAACAATGCAATGCAATTAAGTATTATAACTATTATTGTCGTACTGTAGCCTATTGATATAATGGTTCGCCTTTTTTAACCTTGGCATAATTGAAAAAAAAAAAAGGGTTGCCCCACCTGGCCATGGATGTATAATAAGAACCTGGCGAGGGCTGGTGACCAAAATCAAACACACCCAACAGATGCATTATGGGTCTGGCTAGCATATCAATGCTAAAATCTCCACTGTGGATCCTCAAGTGGGGATTTTTTCTGCGTTCTCTGGGAAACTTCCTCAAGTAAAGTGTGTGAGGCCTTTTTGAGGGCCAGAGAGGATGAGTGGACTTCATTCTTTGAGGATAACCGAGCAGTGAAGCTAAACCTGGAGCAGACTGAAGGAGGACTTCGCGGTGCATGAGGCTAACGAAAAAAAAAATGATGAGACATGTGAGTACAACAATAATATGTGATGGTTCTTCAGTGCAGGAGATGAACATAGCGTTGTGTGTGCGTGTAGGTTTGCACTGCACGCAATGTACAAACTGGCTTCTATCGGTGATTTTCTTTTTCTGCAGCCACTGTTGAATATGTATTGTTTATCTGTGTTGTGACGTTTCATTCCGCTGGAAGAAGTGACAGGTCGTTTAATTTCTCGATTTTAGTAGGCATATAATTGGTAATCAGTTGTATTCATAGGGCTGCAAGGTGCCTTATACAGAAAAGTAAGAGTTTGCATGGACTGTGTTGACAGTGTTCAGTGTTGTGATAGCTATAGCTTTGTTTACAGGTTGATGCACTTTATGTTTTAGTATTTATATGTACATTACTGCTAAAGGTCTTTCGTATAACACCCTATACCCAGGGAACATTTCAACTTGTCTACTTTTTATTTGACAGTAAGTAGGCTACAATTTTACCAGATCCATTGTAGCCTACATCAACAGTAACAGTAGTTTAACTTGAGTACCTCATGCTATTAAGCACTCCAACTAATGATTATTTTCTAGATTAACCAAATAATCTTGGTCTACAAAATGCAAGAAAGTGTTGATTCTCATCCCAGTTATTTTAGTCCAAGGTGATCACTTTTGTCAGTGAATGTCTGGAAAAGTCCCTTTACTGCTTTTCAAGCTCATTCAAAGATGCCTCTTTTTACCTGCCTCTACTCCCCATTCTGGAAGCTTGGCTGGAAAATTCAGTTTGTATGTGAATGAGAGGAAAATAAAAATAGTGCAATACCAAAAGACACAACGAATACAATATTGTTACTGTGAGGGAATAATTCTGTCTTCAGGAATTTGACCCTTTCTCTGTGTGTTGACGTTTACGATCAGCCCTGATCCTTATCTCTTGATGTGGAGGAAGTAGGGAGTTATACGACTCTGAGAACGCTGTCTTCAAAGCACCACAGGGGGACAGAGGCAGTCTCCAGGTACCAAGGCCCATCCCCAATATGTTGATTATGACTCTCTGTAAACTAGTTAAATGATCTACCAAGACAGAGGCTGATCAGAATTGACATGGCAACCCACCCGTGCAGTCAGAACCTTTGACTGCTGTGACTTGTGATGTGAATTTCTCCGGCCGATACTTGTATTAAATATCAGTGTTTGACATCAGAACTCCTGCTCCTCCTGTGTCTCCTTCATGAGTCGGTGACTCCCACTGCATTGCTACACAGAAGTTTCCCTTACAGTTACATTTAGGGAGATGATTCTGCGGGGGGTGCGGTGCCCCAACAAATAGAATCAAATTCTGTGGGAAACACTGGATGGCATCCCTAGGGCTACATCAACATATTCCATAATTATCATTTGCATATGTTACCAACTAATTTCACAGCCATAATTTGATTTAAAAAATAAAATAAAATTATATACACTGTGTGGAGGAAACTTCTGTGTAGCAATGCAGTGGGAGTCACCGACTCATGAAGGAGACACGAGGAGAGCTGGAGCTTTGATGGCAAACACTGACGGTTTATTTGGAGTTTCGGCCGGAGAGTTGACAAGACAGGTGGTGTGTAACGGGTTGACACAGCGGTTGCCAAACCAATTCTGAAGAACTCTTTCTGCAGCTCGATGTTTTATCTAGTTCGAAGTGTAATAGTCAACATTCTTTATCAGCGAGACTAAGCAATATGGACCCTGGATCTAACTAGAGCTCTCCTCCATAGACTGGCAACAACAATGTGCCCAAGCTGCCCCTCCTTAAGAGAGATAGCAGCTATACCCAAGGCCGTAGACCAATGCCATGGGAAAGGAGACAGTGAGAGGAGAAAAGGACAAAACTGTGTCAAAGGATGAATACCTAAGCAAATTATTTCCCTAACAGTTCCTCTCTTTTTATCAATTTTGATAACCTAAACAACCTATTCTAATAATAATTTGTTCAATACCCTAATAAATACGGTTCTTCAGAAAGGGTGTAGGCATTCTTTACAATGTTGCAAATAATCACATTAATAAAACATTTCAGATTGAAACAGTCAATCAATACAAATTATCTCTCATCAGTGTTTGGAGCATCTTTTTCAAAAGCACGATAATGAACATATATGAAATAATCACAGATACATAATAACATAACCATTTTAAAACAAATACATTTGATCATTTACTCATTAGTTAATTTTATTTAGCAACCTACGAAATCAAGACTAGCTTGTAGCTCAAAGATTTACTTCCAGGCAAACATTTAGTCAAGGCGTCAATAAATCAGGATCATGAGAGATCCAGCTATGGTTTAAGAAATGCTCACTGGTGATCTAATCAATCTATAATCTGCAAAATTGCAGTATCTTCAATTTAGGATTATATTTACGTTAGCTTCATTAAATATTAAATCAAAAAGACTATGGCATGATAACAGAATTATATTACTTGAACTATCAATCATGTGTCAATCAATGTCATTTCAAAATCTGAAGGGAAATGTTAAACAACTCTCAAAATGTTTAAACAATCTGAAAAGGAAAGATTAGGCAAATATTCAAAGACTTTTGTAAAAACCTGGAAAGGAAGGATTAACCATCCCTAAAACTTTAATTCATACATTTGTAAATGCTACAACTGATCTGTACCAAACTAACTCAATTAATTATTCTTATTAGCCATACTTACCTGAAAATCTACTTATGGTACTTTGAAAAGGTTCTTCTATGTTTATCTAATGTTGAATATAGAATATACATTTCTTTAAATTATACTTCTCTAATTTGAGGATCAAATATACTACATAATTGTTATATGACTTATTATACATATTTGTTTTGGGCCAACACTGAAATTAATCCAGTACTTGAAACATCATTGGAGGTCTGTCTGTGCATGGATAATACATTAAAGAGAAGTGTTATTACGTCTGATTGTTGGACAATTAAGGATATTAACATTATCTGTGATAATAGTAGAATTACCTTATTATTCAATACCTTATCATCTGAGAATATTTATTTATTTTGTTTAGTTCGAAAGTGTAATCTGATCTGACCAAATATATTTATCACCACTATTTAACACATGTCTGGTCATTGGAAATATCAAAAAACAATCATTAATTGTATCTGTAAACATCTGGTCATTCAATTCAAAGTTCATCTTGGATGGAAGGGACATGTCCTCCTCTCTTTATGACACAGAGTGTCTGGTGTGTAAAGGCATCCTGATACTGTAGATTAGCACTGAGGTGCTGATTGGCTCAAACTCTTCTTCATCAGAGCGCCATATTTCAACCCCCCCAATTGCTCTGCTTTTATGTGGCTCATTCAGTGAGCACTGTAGTTGATCCCCCAGTGAAATGGAGGGTCATCTGCCTGCATTCCTTCTGCTATCTGCTTGAGAGCAGTGCAACTGCGTATTCCAAGTGGCGCATCCAGGTGTGTCCCCCGTGATGGGAGACGTTAGGAAGACATCTGCTCCTCCAAGAAACAAGGAACCTTGTATTATAGAAGCCTCTGAAGCCCTCGCCCGTCCTGCAGTGTTGTCTGCTTGAGCCCACCGAGCAGAAAGGTGAAGAGAAGAACCCCCTCTCAGCAGAAAGATGAAGAGAAGAACCCATCTCCTCAGAAAGTTGAAGATTAGCATCCTCTTATCTCGAACGACCTCGTGCTTCCTTGCACGTGGCTGGGGGTGTCCTCTGCAGCCGGAGAGTGTGACCCTCTCTCTCTGATCCTTGGCCTTGAGAGCTGTCCTAGTTATTGGGATAACAACTGATAGGGATGTTTTCCTGAGTGAAGACAACTCAAGGTAATGGATTAGCACATTATCGTTTCATTACAAAAATAGGATAGGCCCCTCAGAATTATTTGGGAGCCTTCCTGACACATGCACATGCATAAATTGAAGGTTTGTGTTAGTCATTTAACATGCAAGAATCATATACTCATCAGTCCAAAGCAGAGAAATGTTATTTTAAGTTAAAGGTGAGCTTGTCCCTGTGGATATAACCCCTTCTCAATGATTCTAAATGTTATATTAATTCACCATTTACCTTTTGATAAAATATTAGTTTATCGGAAATACATTGTCTCTTCCATAAAACATAGGTTTGAGAAATAAATGTTCCAATATGAAATCAATTACTCAATATAATTGACTCTTCCCTCCCTTTTCTTACATATGTCACATATGAAAGAATAACTTAGGAGTCTATTTAAGCATGGTATAGTTTATAATTAATCGAGAAGACTCAGTATCACCTGTGTGCAGCTTACAAAAAATTATTGTGAGAAACATATTATGCAGGAAATGTATACCTTTGTTGAAAAACAAAGCATATCTGATTTGGGAGAAAAAGCTTCATCCCCCTTAACATCTGAGTTACTACTGATGGCAGACTCAATGTTGTCTGTTCTGTTAGTGCCAGCTATTAAGGACAAAGCCGGTAAAATGGGAAGCCTAGATAACTATAGGCCCTTAGCATTAGCCAGCATATTGTCAAAAGTCCTAGAAAGAATTCTGCTGGACAGATTAGATGACTTTATTAACACAACAGATAACCAGTTTGGCTTTAAGGCTAAACATGACACTGACTTGTGTATATACGCCTTAAAGGAAATTGTCAACAAATACAGAGATAACAACTCATCAGTTCTTATGTGTTTCATTGATGCTTCTAAAGCCTTTGATCGTGTTAATCATAGGAAGTTATTTGTCAAACTGAGTCAAAGAGGGGTGCCCAAATACATTGTGAGAATTCTGGTCTACTGGTATGGCCACCAGATTATGCAAGTCAAATGGGGCAATAGGGTCTCAGGCCCATTTGGGGTTAGCAATGGTGTCAGACAAGGTGGAATTATGTCCCCAGTTCTTTTTAACCTTTATATTGATGATCTGTCCAAGCGACTGAGAGCCTGTAATACTGGATGCATGATTGATAGTACTCTAGTGAACCATATTATGTATGCAGATGATGTTAGTGTGCTGAGTCCATCTAGCGCTGGTCTTCAGCAGCTTCTTGCTGTTTGTTCTGTGTATGGTGTGGAACATGACATCAAATACAACGCCAGTAAGAGTGCTGTCATGATCTTTAGAACCAAAGAGGATAAATGTCTTAAATTTCCTGATTTTAAATCGTCTGATATTAATGTTAGTGTCTGTAATAAGTTCAAATATCTTGGACACTTTATTACAGAACAAATGACAGATGATGAAGATATGTATAGGCAATGCCGCATGATGTATGCACAAGCAAACATTGTCCTACGTAAGTTTAGTGCATGTACAGATGGAGTGAAGATGTCTCTGTTCAGAGCATATTGTACACCACTCTAGAATGCACATTTGTGGTCGAACTACAGAAAAGCAAGTTTACGGAAACTTCAAGTAGCTTATAATGATGCCATGAGAATATTGCTGAAGAGACCTCGATGGTCTAGTGCGAGTGAAAAGTTTGTGGCTGCAGGAGTCAATACTCTACAAGCTTTTTTAAGAAATCTCATGTAAATGTATTTGCCGGCTTAATGACTCTGATAATGAAATCCTCTTGGCCTTATCGAACATAAGGTTTAATACTACACGCTACCAATCGCAGCTGTGGAGACATTGGTATAGTTGTGTCTTTGTAGGACACTGATTTAAATTATTCTTAGACTATGAATTATTTTTATGATGTGTATATCATTTATTATATATAATTCCTTGTATTTTATCTATGTAATGTATTGTCTTTTACCTGGACCCTGAGTCTGTAATAAAGTTTTCATTCATTCATTCATAGCATGAATGAGAGTGGGTGAACAAAATCAACCTTACATTTGAAAACAGGTTTGCATTCCTCCACGTAAGGTGACGTTATCATTGGAAACAATAAAAGCTAATTGTTTTTCGATGTAGAATCTATAAATTGAATCGTCAGAGCAGAACAGAATGGTTGTATTGTAGCCTGAGTCTCGAGCAGCCTCCATATAATGTGAATACATGTAGAACTAGACATAAAGAGGCCCCTGACATTAGGCCTATTTTATCAAAAGTAGGGGCTTTTAACAGCTTGCCAACGTACAGGCATCCTCTGCATAGCAGTATGAATAGCCTTAAAAGAACAAACAACCCACTCTGTGGTAACGAGAGTCATGTATCTGAACCAAATGCCCTAAGTGAAGCCGTTAGTCTCATATGACTGACCCAAGGGTTGGTGCTGGTGTGACAGGGAGGCTTCCAAGTGTTCAAAGCAGAGGTCAAGCTTTCAGTTCATGGCTCGGTGGGGGGAGCGGACCCACAGTATCAACGGCTGTAATGTTCAGTTTGAGGAGTGTCATTCTCTCTGGGAGCAGGAAATGGTGTCCATTCTCGGACCAGACCATCAATGTCATTTCATGTAGAGCAGCCATAGAATCTCTGTGACTGCACTCAGCCGGACTGTAGCAGGGTAGAACTGGGTGACTTTTAGTGAAGCCGTCCAAGGCCATAGACAAAATGGAACCACGTACTAACAAAAGGGACACAAGGTCATCAATGTCTCTCTTTACCTTTGGCCTAATTGTAAAACAAATTAGTGGAAGAAATGTGGAACACTAATCCATCATCATGTGAAATTTAGAGTTAATTTAATAATTATTTATGGGTTGAAGTGAAATTAACATTAACATTATAACTAAAGTCAGTCAAAATTTGGACGTGCACGCATCAGAATCAAAGCAATACACCATTTCCCCAGCTCTGTAATGAAAGGGATAACAAGATTAGGTACATTTACGGGAGTGTTAAAACACCCAAACATGCACACGTATCTTATTCTAGTAGAGATTAGAGGACAGGTCTAATGTTGTGAACAAAACTATCAAGTCAAAGTTATTTTATAATTGTAATTTACAGGGTTCGTACGGTCATGGAAAACCTGGAAAAGTCATGGAAATGTAACTAAAGTTGCGTCAAATATAATTTACATTTTATCTAATCGCCGAAATAATCTGCGGTCGCGAGCTGTTATGTCTGTGCCATCATGGTGTTATTTTTTTATATATGAAGCGCAAACTGTGTGCTCGAGTCTTCCGGCCTGTCGGCTGAACTCTGCTGCTCCGCGATGAGGGTCTAACTACAGCAGCTACATTACCTAGGGTGCGTTCGTTAATAGTAACTGTGCGGTCCGGAGTCACTGTGGCACAGACTGGACCGCTGGTGAACAGCTGTTAGAGTGGGCCGTTCAGAGCTCCCTGTCGAAGCGGCAGAGCGTGATGTGCACTGAAATCGTTGAGCTAGCTAACTAGCATAAATTATCACTATCTGCTAACGTTAGCTTTAGCTTTCGTTTTCTAACAGTTTTTTCCATAGGCTATAAACAGAGGTTGTATAAGTCGGCCTATATATGTTGTACTAGAGAAAAAGTAGAAGTACTCAGATCTTGTACTTGAGTGAAAGTAGAAGCACTCAGACCTAGTACTTGAGTAAAAGTAGAAGTACCAGAGTGTAGGAATACTCTGTTACAGTAAAAGTCCTGCATTCACAATGTTCCTCAAGTAAAAGTAGAAAAGTATTCTCATCAAAATATAGTGAAAGTACTGTAGCAAGTAGTCATTGTGCAGATTGGTCCATTTCAGAATAATATATATGATATGTTTTATAATGATTGATCATGAAAATGTTCTCAAAGCTGGTAAAGGTGCAGCTAGTTTGAATGACTTTGTATACTGCAGGGTAGCTTGTGAATTTACTCCAGGTGGAACTAAAGTCTGATTTAACACTTGATTATATTTCACATCATTCATCCACATCTGTGAAGTAACTAAAGGTATTACATACATGTAGTGGAGGGGAAGTACAAAGTAGCAAAACATTGAAATACTTAAGTAAAGTCAAAAGTATGTCAACATTTTACCCACTTGAGTACTTGAGTTTATGAACTTAGTTACTTTACACCGCTGGCCATACAGATAGATAAGCTTTGCACAGAGGCATGAAAATACATTTTCAAAATGCTAAACAGTGCTGCCAAAATGATAAACTGACTGCTACACAATTAAAATATATGCTTTTATATATTTCTATTATATGTGACTCTTGGGCAGATCTGTTATTATTAACACTGCTGCTTTAGTTGTTCTGATTGCTAAAATCAATCACATAATAATTTTAAAACCGATATTCCGTGGGGTGGGGGGGTCATTCATACCTGATGAGTTTGCATCCCTGAGTACAGTTGCTTTAGCGTGTAGAAGCTAGTAAGCCTACTATTTGATTTGTTTTAGATAGGACCAACATGTTTCATATGCAGACCTTATTTTCCTGTTCTATGTTCAAATAAACCATTTTCAGTGGTACGCTGAGAAAGAGTAATTTTTTTTTGGACATGGAAAATTAGGTAAAGGTCATGGAAAAGTCATTGAAAAGTCATTGAAAATCATTGGTGAAAAAGTGTATGAACCCTGAATTTATCTAATACATTTAATTTAATAATTAATCTTAAATTACTAATAACTCTAAAGAAGGCAACAATTTACAACATGGATAAGGTGAATACTTATCCAAAGTGTGTGTGTGTGTGTGTGTGTAGTGTACAGCTTGTCTGCCCAAGGTTAAAACATTTGGGGCAGCAGTGAGAGTGTTATGAGAAACAATGTGTTGCTCAGACTGAACTCGAAGGAAGCTAGACTGGAATGTTTTAATAAATCAAAACACTTGTACATTAATTAAATACATTTGACATTCAACTTGAGCTGGCTTTAATACTTTCATTATGGTATTTTTTGTAATTGGGCTCAAGTAGAACCTTTACACGGATTTGGCTTGCAACACAGTGATACTGGTCTCTGTCTATTAGGATTTGGAAGTCTCATGATTTATTGTGTGGGCCTGTGAATGAGAGGCCATTGGAAAACAACATCTATTTTTGTTTAACTGTAATTACTTATTTTAAAGAGATTGCAACATTACACTTTTTAAAGAATTGCTCAATTCATTTAACACATTTATTATGCACACAATAAAAACTTCAACAAATATATTGATCCTGGCTTAACCAGCGACCTTTACTCTTTTGTTCATAAGCTCGGTTTCAGAAAACTTGTTAGTAGTTTAACAACTATTAGAATTTTAGTAATGTCTATGGAGACCAATTGGTTGACACAATACATAATTTGAAGTAGTTTAATAAAGAATGGTAAACTATATTTAAAACTGTTTTCTTTCTTTTTTTCAACTTGAACTGTTTGTTTTTTTTCTGTTTTTTTTTTCTTCAAATTGAACTTCAACTTATATTAATTATCTGAATCCAGTGGCCAGTTGGAATAGATAATCAACAAAGTTTCCATTTTGCAGCAACAGCGCAAAAGGTTTCAACAATAATTCGTATTATTCTGAGTCTAGTTCTGTCTTATCTGCTTTGTTTCGGAATGTGTTCAATACATTACGTTTTTTTCCATTATTACCATACAATACATAGATTTAACAATAAATGAAACAAATAATACAACATTGACCTAATTGAGCAGACAGATTTTGCCATCCTGACCTCCTCAGGCAGGTATTTGCGACCAGCAGTGATGCCTCTGAGGGTCTCGGGGCGCAGGACGGGACATAGGGTTTATACAAGGTCACAAAGATATCTTAACATACCAGCAATACAATTTAAAATGTATTGTTAAAGCAATATCATCTTATTTTCTTCTTACACCTACAGCGAACACCCTGAACAGTGTGCTTCTTGTTTACATTTTTCTCTGCACACTCAGATGCAGGACATAAAAACACTCTTTTGCTATTTATTTTCATTTTGCAGCACATTTATACCACCAGAATTTTGCTTTACATCTTTACATTATTTATTTTTCTCAAGTCATTTACTTTTGGTGAGTTAACTAAAGTCTAGTTCATTTTACCCTGGCTATGGACTGATTCATTATTAGTTGTTATAAAACATACACAAGACGGCAGGTAGACAAACCAATATAGACCCCCCATACAAACAATTAGACAAACAAACATGAACTCGTAATAAACACCAGCGTGACAGCAAAGTTCATCCAGCTCAATTTAGTCCGAATTAAGAGGTTTCAGAGGGGGTAGGGAATTATCAGTGGGGCGCCTTGACTCGCGCGTCCACCCTTGTATACAAGTACTCAGATCGTGCCTGAAAGCCGTCCAAAAGCAATAACTAGCTTATCCTCTTGCGACACCACTACTCCATTAGTGGCGCTATGAACCCCCGACCAGGAGCGCATAGACTTTTTTTCTCTACCCTTTCTCTCCAACAACAGCCCAGTTAACTGTAGTCCTACTCGACCAGCCTATATACTCGCTATCGGGTTCATCACAACGATGAAACACAGTTTTGTTCTACACTTGCTTGCCACTGCCCACCCGTGATCAATTAGCCTATAATTTTATGTATGCACCCCGGACCGTCACCAGTTCGTCCAGCTAAAATGGGAACTGTGTCGCGTCGGGCGATGCACACACCTCGCGCTGCCCCGGCCTTGTAGAATGTACAAGACGGTCACAAACAACGAGTGCTTTTAGACCATCTCGTTTTTTAATAGAGACGGCGGTGGTGTGAGTTAAAGCTATAGACAAAAAGCTGTGACTTTCTCCCTCTCAGCTGCACAGCTCCAGCCCCACAAACACGGGGAGGTATTTACACACGCACCCGTGGCTGCAGCTGGAGCCGTGTTTACAGAGGCGACACGAGTACTATCTCCGGCTGCTTATTTTTAACTGCTAGTGTTGGCCGCTGAAACCCCCAGAATTCGGCGATTCGTTCAATACAAATCTTTACACTGCTTTCATACAGAAGTTCCACTTTACTGATGCCCTTCTTTAAGGTTTCTCTAAACATGAGCTGTGCATGCTTGTATGGCACATACGTCCCGAGCAGCATGCACAGAGGAAATCAGCCAGGACAAAGTCCCCAGACACTGATCCCCTGGGTTTTTTTTTTTATCCCCAAATGTTCATTAACCAAAAACGAAACACAGCCGCTCAGTTTCACAGGTAATTTTAGGATACCGTCAATCACAGATTCTGGTAAGGCAATGTCCAAATATGGATTTACACTTACCAGTTCTGAAGATTTGTTGGTACCCTGCCGACAACGCCAATTTGTGGAGGAAACTTCTGTGTAGCAATGCAGTGGGAGTCACCGACTCA
>CALSBZ010046809.1:843337-868836 GCA_943591055.1 Gobionotothen gibberifrons
GTGCATTGCAGTAGTCCAGCCTGGAGGAGACAAAGGCGTGGACTTGTTTTTCAGCGTCAGACAGAGTGAGTGTGGGGCGGAGTTTGGCGATGTTCCTGAGGTGATAGAAGGAGTTCTTGCACAGTTGTTTAATGTGAGCCTCAAAGGTCAGATGGGCATCCATTTTTACACCCAGGTTGGTGACTATGGAGTAGAGGGTAATGTCCTGGCCGGAGAAGGTGATGGTGGTGATGGTGGATGACCGAACCTGGTGTGGGGTGCCAACTATAATGGCTTCGGTCTTGGAGCTGTTCAGTTTCAGGAAGTTTTGCTCCATCCACGCCTGTATCTCCTCCAGGCAGGCAGTGAGTGTGGGTGAAGGCAGGGCTGCAGTGGAGGTAGGGTTGATCCTGAGGTACAATTGGGTGTCATCAGCGTAACAATGGAACGACACTCCATGTCGGCTGATGATAGAGCCAAGGGGGAGCATGTAGAGTGTGAAAAGGGTGGGGCCGAGAACTGATCCTTGAGGGACACCACAGGTGACGTCGTGGGTTCCCGACTCAGCCTCGCCCAAGGAGACGTACTCTGTTCTCCCGGTGAGGTAAGATCTGAACCAGTCAAGGGGAGAGTCAGAGAGTCCGATGGTGGAGTGCAGACGATGGAGGAGGATGCCGTGATCGACGGTGTCGAAAGCTGCAGTGAGATCGAGGAGGATGAGGAGAGAAGGAGAGCCAGCATCAGCCGTCATCAGCAGGTCGTTGGTGACCCTGACCAGGGCAGTTTCTGTGCTATGGCCTGAGCGGAAACCAGAGTGGAACTTCTCAAATAGGTTGTTGGAGTTTAGGTGGTCATGGAGCTGAGCAGCAACTAGCGGAAGAAGTATGCTGGAGGTCCAGGGTCATGGTGTCCGGGTTGATGTTCCTCAGGTTCCTGAAGCGGATTTGGCGTCTGGGCTTGCTGAGTGGGGACTGGAAAAACAGCTCCATAGAGATGGTCTTGTGGTCAGACACCCCCAGGTCATCCACTAGCAGATTGCTGATGGGGGCGGAGTTTGTGATGACCAGGTCGAGCGTGTGGCCCTTGGCGTGTGTGGGGACATCAACATGCTGTGTGAGATTGAGGCAGTCCAGAAGCAGCAGAAACTCAGTGGCAAAGTTGCAGGAGGGGGAGTCGACATGACTATTAATATCTCCAAGTATGATAATATTGGCAGAGGTTGTGCATAGCGTAGTGAGAAGGTCTTGTATCTCTGGGATGAAAGCTGAATTGGGTTTGGGTGGCCGGTAGATCAGAAGTATTGTCAGGGGGAAGGGGGGTTTACATTTAAATGCAAGGCATCTTCACCTCCAAGATTTTCAAGATATTTTAACGCTGCTGTGTGGAAGGGGCGTAAGTGTGTGTTTTGCTCCGCTCACCGGTCCGTCACAGTGGGCGGAGCTGCAGGATTTATGCTTCACACACGTTGCATACCGCAATTTTATTGTCATTTTCGCCTTAAACTACTGCCAGACTGGTGAAGCCATTTTGGCGAGCTTGTTTTGCCGCGCACAGAGAAAAGCGTCATGTATTTTACGTCATCATTTTACGTCATCATTTTACGTCATCATTTTACTTCATGCGATCGGCTCTCACGATCGGCATTTTTAGAGAGAGCGCCGATCGGCGGCCGACCGATCGGCAGAGAGTGAGTATCAGCCTATATCGATCGGCGGCCGATCGATCAGAGCATCCCTAATGAAAACTACAAATCATCCTTGTGACATGTCACTAGAAAATCTTGACTGTGCTTGACTGATTCAGATATCAAAAGTTTCAACTGCGATTCCGATAGTCGAACAACCCTGAGTTTGGATTACCCTGGGATGCATGCATGAGAAATAATTACATTATAATATATTTGAATATATTTATTCACTTTTCCCTGATGGCCTGATTTAAGTTGTTAAGTTTGTAGCGAGTGACTTTTTAGGAAATAAAGTCCTTAAACATAGCTCAAGCTGAGAATCGGCCAGGTTCTGTCAACAGCCTTCTGCTTCTCATATTACAGACGTATATTCATTTGGTTATACAGAGAAATGTAAATATGTCTCTCTTATTCCCTTCTCATGACTTTTCTGATGGTCCTTTTAATTCTAACCCAACACGCTATTGGGTTAGAGTGAACGAAGCCCCTACACTGTTGTTTCTTGCACAGTCTTCTCTTTAGTCTTCATGTGGTGCATTTCTGCTTCTGGCAATTTATTTGCAATTATTACGCTAAGAAATCTGTGCCGAATCAGATATAGAATCCATTGGCTTTCTACTGTGAAGACGAATAACCCATGGCTCCTTCTTGGGAGTAAAAAGACACGACTCAAGAACATTATATGCATAAGATTGAGGTTGCTGTATTTCAAAATGGAACATTTCATCCTTTCTGATATTGTTATGTGCCCATCATAACCATGAACATCCCTCTTCACATTAAGAATTTAAACTATTTAGTATCAAATCAATAGTAAAGGATATGGATTTAAAATAGTAGCCCACTTAAATCCAATTATACAATCATATTGTACTTTATGCTCAAATGGATGAGCTTGAAATGGATGTACACATGCATTCTTTACTTAGGACAACTCATGATTCCAGGAAACGTTACTGCGCATTAGGCTTACTGGAACATTATTTGAAGCTAATTACTTGCTCTTTGTACACCCACGCTACATGGAGAGTATAAACCTCTAACCACTAACAAACAGACATGATAGGCTGAGAACGTTTTCAGTCCTTCGTTAATCAAGCCACTTCATAGCATCCAGAGAGGGTCAGCGCAATAATGGCTCAGTTTAACAATCAATGTTATGCGACAAGTGCAATATTAAAGATGGTGATAATGAAAGGTCAAACAAAGACAATCGTCAGGTCATCCATTTCTGTGTCTTTTCATTCGGTGCATCCAATTTAACCTTTCCAAATCCAGTTTATATTATCGTATTCATAATAGGATCAGACTACATATTACTGACAAGCCAGGATCACATTGACTAAACTGTATTCTTAAAGATACAATGCACACAGCTTCCTTGTGGGACTCTTTGTGAAATAATGTTTCTTCTTCTAGTGTTTCTAAGTGAGAACAAATGTTGTATGCTTATCCACCTTACCAAGATGTAAACAGTGAAACTAAGGCTGGGCAATATATATATATATATATATATATATATATATAAATATATCAATATGGGGATATAAGGCAACATTTTATCTTACATTTGGGTTGTTGTTATATAGGAATAGTATTATTTTGGTTTTGAATGGTGCACACAAATAAGGTTGTTTTTGTTCTGTTTTATCAAAATTCTCATCACGTGAATGTTTTTGATAAAGTGCCTATACCCTCCTCAACTCAACCCTGCAATATTGTTGCATTTGATCTGGGTATTTGATCAGAACTTTAGAATTGTTATCTTATCTTTATATCACTAAGTGAAACAAGTTATTTAAAAAAATTACATGAGGTGCTAAATTACTTTCACATGTTCAATTCAATAATTTTGTAAGATTTTACCTGCAAAGCAATTCCCTAATCGTAGCCACATTTCCAACCAGGAGGCAGAGAGTGAACCAGGCTATCAGTTTCCACCAAATAATCACCATAATCCCACCATTCAAGCTGCTGGGAAGGTGCTCATCTTTGAAGAGCTGGAGTCCAATCAGCAAAGGAGATGGGGGTGAGGCATCAATTTACACTCTGTTGGGCTGCTCTCCAACCTATCTTTGATTGAGGCAGACTGATGGAAACGGAGAGAGGCATGCAGTGTTGGTAGAGGCAGCTGCAGCAGTAGATTACATTATGAGAGAGAGGCTGATTGATACAGAATGATGGTAATTTGGGTGACAATGGCAGTTATAAGAATAGTTTTTGACAGGCCTAAGACCCAAATTGGAAAGTCCCTACAGAGGGTTGCTCTGCTAAAACCGAGAGAAACAGATGAAGCAAAAGAGGGTTCACCTTCACAAAAATGCCATCTTTTATAAATGCACTCTTTACCTTTAACTTATCAACCAGATCCTTTGCTCATTTGGCCTGCTTCTTTCTCTGCTGGCTCCTTCAGTGTCTCCTCTAAGTCATTTATTTCATGCTAATTTGTTGGCTTGTTACAAGCACATGAAGGCATCTGTTGCCTTCTGGTATGGCTTCATATCCAGAAAAAGTGAAGGACTGAGATGACTGACAGGAAGTGCTACGTAAAAGGCTGGGTAGGCACCTTCTGTGATATTACTTGGTATAGTCCCCATAGACTGTAGCCTCTGAGAGCAGTTATGTGGTTCACCTTGGATGAATGTGAGAGGCACTAGATATTGACCTTTCATTTCTAAAATACACTTACATTTTAAAGGGATGCCAGATGTCTGTCTCTCTCTGTAAATGCCCGGTGTGTTTGTTGTTGCTGCCCTTACTCTACTCTTTATTTTTTATCTGCTGTCAATTGAAGTAAAGTCAATTTTCAAGCTGTTCTAGGTTGCCAACCTTAAAACCTGCAGACTGCTTCAAAGGACACCCTTGATAGAATAAAGTGAATTCTAAAGCAGAAGTGACAGTGACTTGTTTACGCTGAAGGACCACTAGTTATCTCTACGACTGCTGACTTCATTATCTGTCTAACTCCTCTGGGAGGTAATGGAAAGGGGTTTGAATCATGGTGTGTGTGTGTTTGTGTGTAAAAGAGAACTCTCCTGTACTCACAAGGACAAAAGCTCCCATCATGGAGAAGAAGATTGGCAACATTTCTCAAGAGGTGATAGCACAATCTTTGAGTCCACCAACATGTTCTGTTTGACAGAAGTTCAGTATGTGTATGGTTTGACTACAGTGTTTGGGTGAACCCTAATGTTAATTTGGATGTTTTCCCGGCCCCTCGTTGGCAAATAAAAATATGTGTTGGTCCCTCCTCACTTCCAAAAATAAACCAAAGTAAACAAACACAAACGAACACATTCTCTGAGTGAATTAATTTGCAATATTTACTGAAATTAACACAAAGCTGAAACTTGAAGCAGCAGTCTTTTTTGTTACATTCAAGTGACTTTCAAAATAATGTTATCAAGAGTTATATGTCAGCATGCTTTTTCTGAAGTCCACATTCATCTTTGGAATCAGTCATTTTTTGTAGCACCTTAAATCGATTTTCTTTTTTGATGAGCTGTTCAATGTCTATCCCATTTTCACTTTAATGTGAATGTTTTTTTGCACTTTGCTTGGCTTGAAATGCCGGTCTATAAATAAAAACAAAATGTAAAATAAAAATAGGCATGCCGTATATTCACGGAACATTATTCTCCTCTTAAGAGTCTAAAATAGCAGCATAAGAAAACATTAAATGATGCAATGTATAATCCCTGATAGTAATACATGAGAAATGCATAGTATATATTTATTTCCATCTTGCTAGGAACAGGCCTTTTTGATGTACATGCATACATTCTTTGTACAAAAACAAATGTATGTATTGTCGATACAGGAAAGGAAACTCAAAAATAAAGTAGATGCTCTATCTGCTGACTTGCACACACACCATTAAAGTATAAACAATTTTGGTCAACTTTGGTTCATGGTTCAACTATACATTTAAGTGTGAAATGGTGTTTTATGGAAATGATGCATAGCTTTAGGCTTATTGTATGATATTATTAAGTTTCCAAGTTTGAAAATCTGTTTATATACTTCAAAGAGCAGAGACAAGAAGGGACATGGAGAGCAGGAAGACAGACAGACGGACAGGCAGACAGAGGGAAATAGATCCGTCAGGCATGCAGTGTTTTGGGGGAAGGAGATGGACTTCTCGTCTGGAGATGTGAAGAGGCTCTGGGCGCTGCGCTTAGTTTGATTTCTCCTTTTTGCAAGTTAACTCCAGCTAGCAGAGAACTTGCAAGGTGAGTTCAAGTGACAGCTTGAAAGAGTGGAGGAGTTATTGCTGAGAACAGGTCTGGGATTCAATCAGAGAGCCACCCGGTGACAGACTCTACTATATTTAAACATGTTATTATTATTGCACATATTCAGGTAGCTAGCCAATCGAGAACACTTTCTTTGCCCTATATTAGTGACTTTAGATTGGCTACAAATAAAGTGTCAAACTAGCAAGTGTTTTTTTTTACATTTACATATCATGAAACCTCAATTTTGTCAAGTCTTTTTATATTTTGCTGTGTCGAGGGTAAAAACAGAGTGATATGAATGCCCTTGAGCTCAAGCTTATCAGAAAAAAAGGCAAGATGTCATAAGGGAGAGAAGTTGAGGCACAATGGAAAATTGCCTTATATTGAACATGTCTAAGGCAATCTTTTGTGTGAGGGGGAACATCTGAGGAAAATCAGAAGGTAAACAAGCCAGGTATACATTCACAAACATACCTCGGAAAGAGATTATGTAAAGTAAACACATTTGAATTCATCTAGCTGTAAGCTGTAAATCTGCCTCTGCCAAGTCCTAAAAGAGTTTTAGCAATCTACTATGAATCATCACTCTAACAGCTAATGTTACTAGCTCTCTTACTGATTTCAATACACATTTGTCACAATGTAGCATTATTAGGGATCGGCCACCATGGGCTCTTTATGCAATCTCCCCATCGCAAATTCTAGCCGCATATTCGCTGATACCTATCTTTAGCAGAATTTATTTCGCACTACAGTATGATGGCTGTGTAATCCAGTCACGGTTTGTGTGTTTCTCTCTGTGACTTCTTTTTGTTAAGTTGCCAACTTTCTGGGAAGCAAAACTGTTATAGCAATGTTTTATGGGACTTTCTTACAGGGATGTGGTCTCCGTGCCACAGTGCATGCCAGTGGACTTGGATATCTAAATGAATGAATTGCTAGCAAGGCTTGTAATCAGGTAATTGGGCTCAGGTGTGTTTAATTCTATGTGCTGATTGGATAGTACCCTCACCAATCAGCCCTGAAGCAGCTTGTGGCACTGGACTTGATGCAGATCTTTTTGCGGCGATTTCCACAATTCAGACCGATGTTATTGGGGTGCATATTGCAGTTTACCCTGTCAGGCAAATTGGTGTGATTTTAAATGTATTAGATGATGGCTGGGCTTTGCTTTGCACATACATCTCTGCAGTCAACAGTGAAAGACAGCCATGGTTTTCTCTTTTTCCCCTGGACTTCTTTCTCTGAGATGTGCTTTTCATGCCCTAATGAAAGCAGGAGGTTTTTCTAACAATATACGTTTTTGTCTGTGGTTGTCAAATGAGCACTTTGCTACAACATGATTGGCATTTTAAAACCAATCTCTGTTCTTAAGATGGTTACATTTGCAAGAATAGATGGAAGCATATGGTCTGCATGTGACCTGTTTAAGTTATGTGTTTTTTTTTTATCTCAAAAGGGTGGCTGGAAGGTCATCAGTGCAATTTCTGACAGTCAATAGAAGATGAATTACTGGACATGCACTGAAATTAGTTTTTCTGTGCAACTGTTGTACATGTTTGTGTTGGATGTGTATATATACATGTACGTATTTATCATATTTCCCCATTTCAAGTGATGCAATCTATATTCCATCTCTGGTTAGGGCCCTTAAGTCTGTAGTTATCACTTGGTTATAGGCTCTGAGCAAGAGAACAGTAGCAATATATAATGTCCTGTTTCTCAAGAGGGAGACACGGACATCTCAGGGCGAATGTTTGTCTTTATGGCTGAATGTGAAATTTATGTCTTAAAGGGTTGTATCTTTTCCAGTTTTATGACCCCATAGAACTAGGAAATCCCGTCTTAAGCTTTTGTCATGCATGAATCCAGTTGGTCTTTGCTTCAAAGACGATTGACATAAATGTATTTGACTTTACCCTCTGAATGATGAATACAAATTGACACTGTTTTCTTCGACAGAATCCATAAATTGCACCACTGTTTGTTACAGGCACTACAGCACTAATGATTTACAGATCCAGACAGTTAGAGGAACCATAGAAATGGCTAGATGCTGTAAAAACAGATAGCCATCTACAGCTCTGTGTGCACTGTGAATTGCATTGTACCACAACGATGAGACATGATATTGTCAATTTAATATTCTTCCATTCTTGAACCCATTTCTTATTTGGAATCAAATTGTAAATGTGGCTTAATAAAGGTGTCCTTTTTGATTTCAATGCTTTTCCTGTTTCTCTGTTTCCTCCCCTCAACATCCTTCTTTCATTTGCAACCTTATTTTCAGCAGTGAACATGTTAGCCAGTTTCTGCAGAGATGCAAGAGACTCTAATTTGCCAGTGCACCTTGGTTGAACAAATTCCTATTTCCTGTCTCTTCTCTTTAATGCAGGCCTCCCCATGAAGCAAGTGACAGTGCAGAGGATCGGGACAGGAACACAGGTGATTAACGCGTGTGTGTGTGTGTGTGGAATCGTGCTGAGAATATAGTTATGGTGTGTTTAGTTGTGTGACTATACGCTGTGGAAATGTCTTTGCATGTGATGTATGCACAAGCTTAAGTGCTTATGCATGTCTACTACAGTAAACAGCCGTGTTTTTAACACATCCATCTATTTGGGTAAACGACAGTTGTTTTTATAGTATGAGTAGATGGTACTTAGATGAAGGAGGAGATTAAGGCTAAGGCAACTTCTGGCTCATGAAGGGTACTCAATCAGTGTGCTGTATCTTAACCCTGAATTAAATCATTGAGTGTATGAATACTTGGTATCCTCATGAAATAATTAAGAAAATAAAATTAAGAAAACGTATTTCAGAACGACCCAAACTCCCTTATTTAGGATTATGAGCATTCTTTTTCCACTGTATAATGATTGATTTCTTGTTTTATTGTCAATGTGAGTAAGGGACCATCTTTAATCCAAAGTATTCTGCTGTGTGGTCCTCTGACTTACCTAACTCAATTTGGTCAGCAGAATCCATTTTGTGTTTTAAAAATATGCTGAAAGTACCTTTTGGCTTTCTCTTTGCATTCTTGTTTAGAGCGGGATAAAAAAAGCAGGGAAAACGTTCTAAGTTACTAAATGCTTTTGTAGTTACTATGTTGTCTGCAGCCTTGGTGTTATACAGTAGACTGTATAGGCCTACTTGTTCTGAGAACACAGGAATCAGAATTGTTTCAAGTCCCAGAGTCAAGTGTGCCTGAATAATTTACAATGATGTAACACTATTTTAGCTTCCTACCAAAAGAGTTGATGGGTGGTTAAACTGTGCACATTTCTTAATGGCATGTCTGAGTGTGTTTAAACTATAAAGGGTTACTCTCTGGCTGCAACTCAACGATGTATACTCTATATGTCCACTGAGAACATTTAGTGTCACAAACTGACTGTTCATGGACTCTTGCCAAGGTAAAACCTCTAGAAAAGGAAATACAATATTCCTCAAAAACTGAACCTGTACATCCCAGTTGGTGCTGCTTGTGTTGGTTAAACAAATATATACCGTACATTCCGGACTATTAAGCGCACCTGAATATAAGCCGCACCCACTGAATTTTTTTAAAATACGTATTTTGTACATAAATAAGCCGCACATGTCTATAAGCCGCAGGTGCACCTGTGAGACCCGGGGAGAGTCTCCTGTCAGGAGAGAATGAATGTGGAAGAGCGGGACGGTCGGTCACCAATTGTGGGTAGCATGGCTGAGCTTCTCCGGCGTCTCCGGCTTCAGAAGTTGAAAATTGTTCAACTTCTGACGCCGGAGAAGCCAGCGCCAGCCAATCAAATCCCGTTTCTGAAAATCTGACAGCTCAAGTCCTAGCCAATCAAACCGCGTCTAAGCTGGGAGAGATATCCCGCCGTTCATTTCTATATTTCAAAAACAGATGGAGGATAAACTAATTATCGCCGTAGCAAATCACCCGGTTTTGTATGACCAGTCCCTATTAACTTACCGGGATACAACCGGAGGAACCAGGCATGGAGGGAGGTGGCAGAGACAGTGGGTGAAACTGGTAGGCTTTCGCCTGTTTGGGGATTTTATATCCAGTATATCCAAGCATAGCTTGCTAGCTATGTTAACACTACGTAAACGGGGCGGGACATTCATGTGATTGGTTGTTGGTTGCGGGGCTCGAATAAAATCCCCAAGCTTCAGACACGCCCAGCTCCAAGCTTTTTCTGAAGCTGTAGTGTGGACGGGCCGTAAGCCGCGATGTTCAAAGCGTGGGAAAAAAGTAGCGGCTTATAGTCTGGAAATTACGGTACATCTTATACGTTTGGATAAAAACTTCAGGGAACCTTGTTTTTTTTTCCTATACTCAATAAGAACGAAACATGTAATACAGTATATGGGAGCGTTGCACTCTTGAGTCACATAGCTGTATCTATGGTCAGCTGACTCCTCTCTCTCCTTTTCAAGTTTCCTTGAGATAAAGCCACAATCGATTAACCACCTATCATTTTTCACTCTCAGTCTGCCTCTTTTGAACTATACTGCCCAAGTGCACTGGAGACTACACTGCTGCCTGGCTTTGTCTCTCCCTTACTTCCAGCTTCCTTCCATCTCTCTCTTTTTTCTAATCTCCCCCAAAACTCTTTTAATGCATCATTTATTTGTTCCATTACCCACCAGACAGCCAAGCAGAGCTGCTGGTTATTGTAAGAAAAGGCTCCCGAGATCAGCTCAGAGCAGAAAGACATGTTCTCTAATGCTTTCACATTCACATCAAACACAGCAGATTACACGATTAGCTGTAGGATTTACTCAATAAAGAGGAATGTTCTGATTGCAGAAGTTGCTTGATGAATAACTTTCCCTGCTGAAGTGGTGCTGTGAGCTGGGTGGAATGCAAAGCGATGTGAAATAAATGAATGGTTGCACATGCTGACTGACTGATGCATGCTATTAACAGCTAAGCTCACATTCATCTTGGACTACATTGACAGGTGTTACTATGAACTAAATGCATGTAAATGTATATGTCTACATTCATAAGCATGTGTGAGGGTCTTGTTGTTTATCTGGGACTGTGTAATGCTGGGTGCTGTTGTTGTGTACTGAACTATACATTGTTCTTTGAGGACCATCTTATTTGTTCGTACAGTAGATAGTAATTATAGTTGATTCTTGTTATGACACATGGTCAAGGTTTGGTAAAGTTTAAGCACAAAAATTACTTGGCTAACAGAAAGATCACCAAGTAAGTTATAATAAATACAGTGTTAGAGGGTCCTATTCGTTGTGGCATCATAATTAACATCTGGTTAAAAAAAAGAGATGGTTAAATCCCTGTGTGGACTTTTAATGCTGTGGAATAATGTAACCTGACTTTGTTGCGTTGCTTGAAGGGGGAGGATAGCTAATTGTCAAAATATATTCAGTATTTGCACTGATATTGATTTTGAATACATTTCCTCTGGTGGCAGACCTCATTTTACCTTTGGTTGTTTGATATGTACATAAAGTGCTCTGCTGTTGACTTACAAGCTGTGATTTATGGATTTCCATGTTTGAGTATTGTGAACGTTATGGGCTGAATTGATTAACCCTCAGACGATGGTGGTCCTTCCTGTATACCTCATTTTCTGCCACTTCAGCTAAAAGAGTGCGTGATTAGTTTTGTACTGAAGACTTCAGACTTGGAACCCTAGTCACTTGTATCTCTAAGCCTTTCTCTGCCGGTTACAAACTGCTATCCAAAAATTGTAACGCTGGTAATTTTTTAAGTTGCCTTACAGCATACATGTCACACTCAAATCCTATTAGATCTGGCCCGCCGGTACATTGCACGCACACCTTCACTCAATCCTGAGGATTTCCTCGGCTCAGAGCCTGACCCCAAACATTGATGAACTTGCATCCAAGATGAGATGCCAAGTATCTGGCTTGAACTAGCATCACAGAGCAGAGTTTCCTTTTTGCACTTTTTTTCTTGCAACAACAGGGCATGTTTGTTTTTTTCTTTGAGGGAAATTGTTTTTTTTAAGCTGTTGTTGGCCTGTGGAAAAATGTAACCATAAGAAATGACTCCGGAAAAGCTGCAAATAGAGCCATAAGAAATTAATGCAACTGATTTTTATAGGCAATCATTTAAGCTTTGTTAGTTCCAGGTTTAACATGTGAAATAAGTTCATTTCAATACGTTTTGCAATAAACATTGAACCAGTCCGGCCGTCAGCTAGTACCGATTTTTTTTATTTTGGCCCATTGTGTATTTGAGTTTGACACCCCAGTATTCCCATTGCGGTATTAAAAAAGCATAATGGACTTTCCTGTAGCTGCTCACATTAGCACAAAAATATTCAGGGTACTTTTCTGTACAAAGAGCGGCTTAAAAATGTGTAATATTCATAACTTAAAGCAAGAGCAAAGTGGGATGTGATGAGGCATTCACAATATATCGCCCTAGTTAGCGAGTCAGTGCTTTTCTTTTGTGTGGGGTCCATCAAGTATGTTGCTCAAGAGCTGTATAGGATTTATGCTAATCCCACCTGTGCGTGTACACCCAAAGATGTTCAGGTCGACACATCCACACCACAGTGAATGAAGTGTTTGCACAGGGTTTCCACCATTGCCAACTACTGTAATTGAGAGTGTTTCTACAAATGAATTCAGCCTCTCACCCTTGAAACGTGAACAGAATAATAACAGACCTAACCTTTTACGCAGAAGTTGTGTGTCTGTGTGCACTTTTGCCTTGTATTTTTGTACTTTGCCAAAGTAAACACCCCCTCAATTCAGCACAGCATGCGTGTGTTCAGCCTTAAGAGGAACAGGGAGAAAACATTCAGCACATCTCTTTGACCCTCTTATAGGTTGATCTTCTTGTAATAAGCCCCACCATTGTTTACCCAATTAGGGAGAACACTCAGTGATTGAAAGTGTCTCCATGTTATATCGAAGGTCTCATTACACAAGAGGGGATGGGACTGAATTTAATTGATAAATGATTAATTGTAAGAGTGGGGGTGAATTATTTAGCTTTTTCTACTTAGTGAACAGAAGATTGCATGCTATTACTATTCATTTTATTGTATATCATTTAGATTTGCTCGGTTTGAAGGCTTTAGACTTCATACAGTATACGTCTTTGGGAACTCAATTAAATAATGATGTTTATTATATAAAACTTAATATTGTTTTATATGAATAGATTTCTAAAAGTTACAAACTTACAATTGTCACTGCACAAATGTTAACTATTCTGGGTCACACCTTGGTGTATGATGGTTTGCTTCATTGCCTACAAGTTGTCAACTATTGTCAGTGATGCATATTACTTAATTGCCACACAACTTAATTATTAGGTATTGCCTCAGTTTACTCATGACGGAAAAACAAACAATAACAGCCAAGACGCTTAAGACTGAGTCAAAGAAAAAATGATAACACATAATACACAAACCTCTCCCCATTAAACATTGCAAACATCAGATAAGATATCTGTGGAAAAGAAGCTCTGAGCTGCTCTATATTTAGACTGTGGTAAATTGGAGTCTCTCAGAGGAGTCAAAGAGCAGACACAGTCTAACTTTCATCTGACATATTTACTGCAGTTTGAGCAGCAGACAGTGTTTTGAACGAGGGGGAGGAGTAAAGGGAAGAGGAAAAGAGATAGAACAGGCAATAGATGAATATGGAATAATACGAGAGCATCACATTAGTGCATGAAACAGAGGATGAACTGAATTTCATGCTCTTGCGCTCCAAATGTCATGGCGTAAGATCTATGTGATTCCTTTTAAAGACTCTCATTAAAAAAGTACATATTTCCTCACATAATTAGAACGTCCTTTTTATTTCACGAAGAACACATTTGAAGAACTTACGTTACGAGGTCACATGCTAAATCTTGTTTAACATTTTTGCATCATTTTTACTTTAAAGATGTTGAATATCATTTGTGGACTTTTTCTGTGACGGCAAGACAAATTGAATTGGCCTTTGATTTGACACTTATGACAATTGCATAGATTTTTTTAGATAGAGATAGATAGAGTTAGCCTTCTGAAGTTTAGTACGAATTAAGTTGGGCCTGAATGTGTGGGCTATGTAATGCCAGTAAATGATTATCAATGATGTAGACGGTTCATTAAACTGAAACTAAAGAGAAAATCTCAGTTTCCAATTCCTCAGCGAGGGGTAATTTGCGGAGGAAGAGTCTACCATTCTCCATGTCAACAGGAAGCTAATTGTTGTTTGTTTTGCTCTTTTTTTTTGTTCTAGGGGGATGTTAATACCTCCCTCCAGCAGGGCATTGGCGGGGGTAGAGGATTCGGGAGGGGGACAAAAAAAGATACACAAGCAGCCAGACAGAGAGAGAGAGAGAAAGAAAGGGCAGGCAAGATTCCGGGATAGTCATTATTGCCTACACTAATGAGAAATTAATTACCCCACAGCTGGCGGCGTAGACTGTATTAGTGGAGGCTGAACGTAGGGGGCAGCATGCGGTATCAGTAAGCTCTGGGAGTGGAGCTGACAACATGGTTCAAATACAGTAACTGTGAGAAAAAAAATCAACTGCTCAGCACTAAAAAGATTGCACTTTGTGATAAATGAAGGCTTTTAAAACAGAGTGAAATCAAAGACAAACCTCAGGAAATGGCGAAATGTAAAGCAGACCTTGAATTAAAGGAACCTCAATGTTAAAACAAGCTTTGTTATGCTGTCAGGCTCCCACAGACCAGCAGCCTCTGTGCCATTACAGCTGGGCAAAAATGCAGTAATGCATATAGATGTGCATGTCTGACATTTCATATGTATGCACATTCTGGTATTGCAAATATGTCTGCAAAGCTAATAAGAACTGCGAATACTGATGCCTCATTACTAGGCAGGTTCGGCTGAGAGCTTGACATTTCAGGTTTTCTATACCTACCACGTCCTTTCAAATCTGATGGGAATGAATATATGGGTCATTTTGTTCCTTGACTGAGGGCTGTGTGAAGACAAGGTGGTCTCACACAGTAATGGAATCACAGGAGCACCTGTATACATAATGGTACGTGCACATAAAGGAACAGACAGACCCAAACTCAAGCCATATTATGCATGCTTAGACACACGAGAGAGGTGCCAGTGCCAAAGAGAAAGGCAAAAATATGAACTGTTACTCTGCATTGTGGAAATGTAATCAAATATGTTGCCTGAAGTTTTGTGGATTCTAAATAATTTAAAGGTCTCCTATTATACTCTTTTTCATCAATATATTATAGGTCTCAGTTATATACAAAACATGTCTCGAAGTATTTGGCTCCAAATACCAAACGGATCACTCATTGCAGCATCCCATAATCCTTTCTGTTTCAGCCTTGTTTCAAAAGTGCTGATTCTCTGTCTGTTACTTTAGATGAAAATAAAGAGCCACTCCCCACGCCCCTCTGCGAGATATTTGGTTAAAAAGAACACAATGGTGCTCTAGGAGGAGATTCAGGTGATAAGGGGGTTACCTTGGTTGGTTATTGGCTAATGGTTACACAAGCCATAAAATTGTTATGACATCATAAAGTGGCCAAAATCTGATCAACTCCTTATCAGACAGGTTTTTATATAAGTGTATAAGGACAAAAAGTGAGCCAATCATGTTTATGTATAAAAGAAGTGGATTTTGCATAATAGGTGACCTTTAAATCATAAAAACTGTATTCAATATAACCACAATATATGTATCTGCAAGTTTAAAATGTGTCTGTAGGGATTGCACCACCTAACAACTAAAAAACATTTGCAGCAACAAAAGATTAAAACTAAACTATATGCATTAAAGTGTTGATTATTAGTTATGAGAATGTAATGAGATTCAACAGAAGCTATTTTGACAATAGTGGGAGATATTATTTTGTTATGATACAAAACATCGAATACAAAGAGGGGTTGGTGCATTTTATGAATCATTTAAAAAAATCCATAATTGTTGGCATTTAAAAAAAGATGACAAGCAAAATTGACAACATAATACATCTTTTGCCAAGAAAGGTAATTATTATAATGACTGTAGTTATCTAAAATGCATGTCTAACCAATTTCCAGAGGGCTTCTCTTTATCAGTGTGTTCTGCAAGCTGGTTGTCCTTGCAGCTATAAACAACATCCTCAGCCAGCTGATTTGGCATCAAACCCAATAGTTATCATATGCAGTGCCCTTGAGCAAGGCGCTGAGCACTCACTGTAAGCCACCGTGGATAAGAGCATCAGCTAGCTGTCTCAAATGCATCTACATGTGTCTGTTGGTGCAGATTCATCTCTCTATGCAATAACGTGCCTGCAGAGGGTCAGTCAGTTATGAAGGGCCCCGGTAGATTTGATATTCAATTACATGATGGAGTATTTGTGAGGCGAGACCGATGACGCTGTAAAACCGCTGCATGCTCTGAAGGTATGCGCCATGGTTAATTTAGCTTTCATAATGAGACGCCCGAGAGGAGGAGGAGGAGGACACTGTGGGGCAGTGCTATAAAGAGGGGAGAAGCAGAGTAATGTTGCAGAGGTGACTGAAACCCCATGGACAATGCAGTAAAACAGGAGAAAGTTTTTGCAAATGACAGTATGCCAAATATCATAGCTAAACCAGTTGTATAGGACTACAGGTGATTGAGATTGGACTCATAGAATTGCTAAGAGTTGGGAGATAAGTCTAAAAGATCCAGAGGAGAGGGTAAATGAGGTGAGGGTGAGGTCAGTTTAGATAGATGAGACAAAAAGGCTGCTAATGGTGGGACAGGTGCTCTCATCCTCTTTTATTAGAGGAGGATGGAACAGATCTGTCTCTATGGATTCAGGCCGTTTGTAAGACACACATACACAACCTCTAAAGTATCTTGCTATAACGCCATAACTACGTAATTATGTGGATGTTGTTGGCTGGCATTGGTTTCTGGAGTGAAGGTCAGCAAGCAGGTAACATTGTATGTTTACATCTTAATTAATTCACTGCTGATTCCTTTCTTCAAAAACATTTGCTTAAAACGTTTTAATTAGAAAAATGTTTTCTGAGGTACTGTCCTCCAAAAGTCCTTCAATACCAACCCAAAGGTAAACTGAGTATTTTTAGAAACACAATTGAAGTCAATGCAATATTCCTAGCAAAATGTACATAAAACTGAAACTCTGTACTAAACCTTTCAGCTATGGCTAGACTAAATACTCATTATACCAGAAATAGGAAATAAAGGCCAGTCGACGTCCTGCAGGCACTGTGATCCTCCTCTGAATGTCAGAGATTTGGAGAGCAGCCATCATTTATCTGGCAAAATGAGGACTGTCGTCTCTATGAGACAGAGAACATGTTTGGGTTCCCGATGGCACTCATCAATCTGAATATCGCCTTGACTTCTTTCATGTGGTTAATTGTTCCCTGCTGTGACTCTGCTGGCTTCGGGCAGCAGGCAAGCTACCTATCCACATAACAACAAAGGCTCAATGACCTGTTTATCTGAGGGACACACAGATCAGAATCACACACACATGCACACAATATCAGATGTATTGTAAACTGGCTCACACAAAAGCACACAATTTACATAAATGCACACGTCTCTAGGCCTCATTTTAGATTATTGTTAATTTAAATACATTAGTTTAAAGTTGAAACTGTTCGATTCAGAGGACTTGGTAACCCCACTGTGAATAGCATAAGTTGTTGATGGCATAATAGGCATTATTTTATGCATTTTGAATTAATCAATCTATGCAATAGAGCTGCTGGCTATTTTTTTCCGATGGGTTAAGGAAGATTATTTTATGCTAAAACAGTTGGAGGTTAACAGAGTGACATTTACTTCTCAGTGTCTAGACAAATTACTTTTACCGTCTTAGCCGTCTGATAATCCACTTAATGCTCTTCATCACTTGGCTGTCTCCCTCCTCTCTCCTTTCTCTTTCTCTCTTCCTGACATTGCATCATACCAGAGGTTACAGTATGTACGATTGACAGAATGTTGGCCACTGTTATCTCATGGTTGACTGAGCCAGGTGTGTGTAATCAATGAGTCTAATTAGAAGTTGTTTACAAAGCTGCTGATATGCACTGGCCTTTTCTCATTGTTTTTCTGAGCCAGGGTAGGTCCATATGCCTCCAGACTGCAGCATAAATACATCAACAAAAAAACAAAAAAGCATGTAGCCTGAGCCAGCTTCATACACTTCTATATGCACATCTAAAAAGTATCAAAAGTATCAGGCATGAACCTTGCTCTTTGATGTCAAAATGTGGCCATGGTTCCCTGCACGGGGAGTCACAAGCCAGAAATTCCTAGCGTTTCATCCGTTTTCATCTGGAGGGACCATGACCAAACCATCTGTCCCATGGGGATGAATATGTTCAGCTGTGAATCAGGAGGTTGAACAGGTTTTTCTCTTTATCAAAAGGATAGTTGTTTGATCCCCAGCTCCTCCTGTTCTCATGACAGGAAGTCAAGTAAGTTTATCTTGATGGGCAGGACATCATTTCAGCCACCATTGGTGTGTTTGTATTTGTGTGTAAATGATTGGACAGGCACATTTTAAAGCCATTTGTCTGGTAAGGTAGAAAGACGCTATATAAAAGCAGTTCATTCAACATTAACCATGGTGTCAATTTATAACACACACTCACACTGCACATTCTTCATAATGATGTCATATAGAAAACATTTCACAAAAGTTTAGTTCACACTTTGACAGGCATATTAATAGCATTACAAAATATGCCAGAGTTAGCCAGAAAGAATGCATACATTAGGAAAGCAGTGACTGAGAGTTGGATAAGAAGGAACAGCATTCAATCTTTGTGAACATTCTACAGTACATGTTTCTGGCTACTTAAAAAAGCCAGTTTAAAAGAAGGAATGGTGTGTGTATTCACTATAAAGACCAGTATTTAACACCTAACAAAAAAACCTTTCTTATGTATTTCTGTGATATGTTTGCCATCTTGGTGTCTAGCAGTGTCGCCTGAGATAATGAGGGGACTGGGTTCAATTACTACGACCCTGTTTTTATTGCGGTTAATGTGGGTTTGCTCCAATTTGTTCATGCACTGTGTCGAAAGTAACAGTCTAGCTGAGTGTCATTATATATGTTGATATGCATTCAGAGTTGTGTGGTTCTATGAAGCTTAATTGCGGTTGCAAGATTTGCCTTTAAGTTTCAATTAAGGAAGCGCTGATTAGAAGTGAGACAAAAGAAATAGGCCATGTCAAGAGAGACAGAGGGAGGAATCAATAATGAAGAAGCAGAACAATTCCTGACTGCAACCGCTTACTGTGGATTTATTTAGGGAGGAAAGAAGGGTGAAGGAGAGGGAATGCCAATTCCCTCGTGTCTGAGCAAAAGCCTACACTCGTTTTCATCATGGTGGAAGCTGCAGGTAACACGACCCAAGTCAAGGGAGCGGTGAAATCAAGTGTGTGTGCACCTTGTGTGTGGTCGTGTGTCCAGAGAAGAATGTTATGGTTGAGCAGGCAGACATTGTGTGGGCTGACACAGCGGGCAGGGAGGGCGCCAGAGCTGGAGAACGCATTTAGTCTCAGAAGGCTGCTTCTGTCACAACCTGCTGCCCAACTGCTCTGAAGATGCTGGCCTCTGATTCTTTCTTTTCCTCTTTCTCTGTCTTTCTATCTTACCGCGCCTATAGCTCACACTCTCCAGTTCTCCTTCCTTTAACTTTAGCTATATTTCCCTCGGTTTTTCTATACCTTCTACAATATTTGTTTTTACTCTTACTCTAAAACAAAATGTAAATTCTTCTCTCTCTTCATTGTTTTCTTCTTTTAATTAAATACACTTTAATACAAAAGTTATTTCTGTCAAGTAAAAAGAAAAAAACAACCCCAATAATTAGCTTACAAACTGGTATTATGTTATATAACAAGTTATTCATCATACTTTATGATGACGTTTTTTAATAATCGTCAACATCACTAGTTGTTCCTTTTTATTGCATCATTACATTCACAATAAAGTCTTGCAAAAAACAACCTTTTCGACTCAAAAAGGTTCAATATTTCTGCACTGGAAGTCTGCATGAGCCTAAACTGTCCATTCGACAGTTGGATAGCCCTTCCAGGGAAAATGGTCTTTTGATTTCTTCTAGTTAATTAGTTATACTTGGTTGTTAAACTATCTTAACATTCATGACTATAATGCCTATATAATTCGACAGTAAGAGACACAGAGACTGTTTAAATGTCGGTGTTTCCAGCTGAGCAAACAGAATGAATATAAACGTAATTGAAGAATCACTTAATTAGTATTAGTAGCCGTGGAAGTCGTCACAGGGGGGGGAGAGAGATCTGCCAGCTTAGTGTCTGGTGCATTATAAAACATGCTGATTCGCAATTGGTTTAGTTATTATTGCACGTAATGCTTTCACAGCTGTAGTATAACTTTCTTAACTTTTGTTATGCTACCAATGCAGAGTAATCCATTTAAATTACACTGGTAGACAATGGCAGGCATTATTGTGAGCATACATAAGTGTCAGTTCATACAAATCATACAACTTACCAACGTTGCCATTGTAGCAGCCATGCGGATATTTTATGTTAGTTTATGTGCAGACTTCTACCACTGACTTACTACACTGCACTTTAATGGACTTTCCTATGCTTAGAGCTTTGAAAAATGGCATCAAAAAGGATGTTAATACCAAGAATTACTCAGTCAATTTAGGCGGCATACACACTATGCATCTGTATGTGAATTATTGTAGGCTAATATGCATTTTAATACATATTGGACACATTATTTTTTCCTGTCTAATGAACATATTGTAGTTTGTCATCTTGTTAAAGTAAATGCTGCAGTTTAGTGCGGCCTTTCTCCGTAGGTGGTGCACTGTATGTTTTACTGCTTGGGGTCTTTGTGATTTACCAGTCAATTTCAATGCTCTTTGGCTGTGGGAAGTACATGCTAATAAAGCACAAGATCTCCATATCTCTGCAGGAATTATGTCATATGATGTTCCTGCCAAAAAAAGTGTGAAATGGAACATCTCTTTCTCACTGATCTGTTTCTCAGTTTCTCCTGCTGCATCCTCCTACTCCCTAACCCTCTCTTTTTGTTGTTTTTGTTTGTGTGCATACTGTTTTGAAGATGTTTATTAGCTATAAAGTCAAATTCATGCATATTTCCTGCTTCCTTAACAGACCCAGCATGCAATTCATTTGAGAATAGGAATAAATAAGAGCATGGAAATGTGAGACGAGGTAGAGAATGGGGCCTGTCTGTCACAGGAAGTCTTCCCGTTGCTGCAATGGGGGGAAATTAGCAAGTCATTTACATCCCGATTGATAGCAGGTTACAGATTCGACACTGACTGAATTATAGAGCAGGAATAATAAAGCAGTATTGCAGACTTAAGACATGTTTTTGTTTGAAGACGGGGGAGAAAAGAGGATTACTTGGTATGTAAAATCTGCTCTTCCTGTACAACGATTAAACTGAATGACTTTGTCAAATGCAGTCCAACCTGAACCTACAAGTGCTATAGCTAATCCATATGCAACCTTATAAGCCATTTGACTGATTTACTCACATGAACGAAAGGTAAAGCACATGAATGAATGAGAAGTATGTTTTTTTTCGGGTGGGGGGCAACCATAACCGTTTGCAAATGACTGAAGAATCAAGGTCAGTATCTGCAAGGCCTTAACACACAGATGGTAGGTAAAGTATCTAATGCAGAGTGCTATCAATCATTCATCCAATCAATTAAAGTACATTTGCAGTATATGAGGATACATTACAGAACTATGAGCCTTTCTCTGTGGGACATCAGCCGGGGGGAAATGTAGAAAAGCTGTCATGTAATTAGTCCATTTGAAGAGAGCGATAATGGATGGGATTGTCATGTGGGCTGCTCATTCGAGTCCAATAATGGATCATATAATTAGCAATCGGGTAGAAGCATTGTCTTTTTTCTACACTGTAATTAATCTTTTGGTTGAACAGACTATTCACAAATACCTTAAACCTCATGGACTGGAATTCAGATCTTACTTCTCAGACATACAATAAGGACTGTGGAAATACAATTACAGTAACAGACATATTGAAACGCACAGGATCATGATTTACAAAGTAACCCACAAATTCTGTGTTGGCAATTTCATTATATGTTTGAGTATTCACATAAAGCCAGTTATTCATAATACATGTAATCTATTCGAAATTCGTTCTTTGAAAGTTCAAGCTGTTAGTTTGAGTCGAGTACTTTTTCTCACTGCCCTCAAATTATCCCCAGACTACTTCGAACTCATTTTTTCAGACACATTCCAATCCTAAAGACTTGATCATTTAATCATTACATAATATTGTGCAATCTCGTTACCAAAAGGCTCCCATGCTGTCATATCTACTCAATCTACATGCTTTATAGACCCTTTTCTAGATTAACCTTCAGCTGCTGAAACAATCCATCAAAATCTGTGCTCCCTCAGCTTCATAACACTCTGTAATTTAGATTTCCCCACACTCTAATCACATGAATTACATTTCCATTGGGCTAATATCAGATGGTTTGAGGTCATTTGCAGAGGAATTTTACTTTACAGATCAAAGATGATAGATTCAATTGAAACCTCTGCAGTTGAGTTTACCAGTGTAAGATTGCAGTCTTCAGCAGAGGCTCTATGTGCTGCTGAATGGAGAATGGTAAACAAGAGGCAAGTCACGAGAGAAGGCTGGCAGGCGACCGCAGTGTATGATGGGAAAAGAAAGCCTAAGAAGGTTTTCCTCTTTGTGAAAGAGCCCTTCACATGGACTTCTTTTTAACTGCTATGTTTTAAACTAAAGAGGTGCTTGTTTTTCTTAAAACTAACAAGATATTTTCATGGCTGTACATCATGTGGATGAGCTGTTTACTTTTAAACAATGGCAAGCCTAAGGCAGAGCCGGCTGGCATCTGACAATCTGACAAAGCCAAAAACAAATGCTGAGGCAGCAAATGAAGAACACATTTAAATCTGCTGATCTGCAGATATTTATTGTTCCTGTTGCTTAGTGATTTCTGCAGTTGTTACTGTTGTTTTAACTTTACTCCCTGTCCCCTTACTTCACAATAATAGTGAACACCTGGCTCACTGCTGGCCACACACTGTTAAAAAACAAGAGATGTCAAGCATTTAAAGGGGACCTATCATGCAAAATGCACTTTTTTATGTTCTTTATACATATATTTGTCCCCCTGGTGTGTCAGGGAAGTCACAAAGTGTCAGAAAACAAAACCCTCTCTCTTTTCCTCCGTACCCAAATCTCTAAAAACGGGGGTACGACGGAGCTGATCCAAATTTGCCTCCGATTTGACGTAATATCAGAAATGCTGACCCACGGCACTATCGGAAATAAATGTTGCTATCAGAAACAATGCCCGACTGTTTTGGACGTAATATGGTCTCTGTTTACATTAGCAAGCATCGCTAACACTCAGAGCTAACCTGTACTGGAGAGAGTATGTGTAAAAAACCAGGTAATAAAAAAAGGAACTCACCTTGTGGTAAACCCGCAAGAGAAAAAGCATTTGAGCTACATACTGTTTCAGAAATAATCCTTGATGTGGTTTGGAACATGATATGTTCATGGCGTTTTATCACGGCAGCATTTAGCTGAGTATCTCTTTGAATTCTCCTCTTTTTCTTTTTTCAAGCTACAGTAAGGACCCCACACCTGCAGTTCTCTTAAACAGAGGGATATGAGGGATGTCTCAAATGCATGATCTGTTTGATATTTTGAGCAAAACACATCATGTTTTTGATATATTTTCATATATCTGAGACCCATAATATATGCCTAAAAATAGCATAATAGGAGACCTTTAAATGTGCAAACTGCACATGGTTGATAAAGGGTTGATACATACAGGGAGGGAAAATGAGGGACAGGTGGCCTACAGTATCTAACATCTCAAGCTATCACCATCCTTCACAAAGCCCTGATCCCACTAATACACAGATACAAGGCACTTTTCTCTCTCTCTCTCTCTCTCTCTCTCTCTCTCTCTCTCTCTCTCTCTCTCTCTCTCTCTCTCTCTCTCTCTCTCTCTCTCTCTCTCTCTCTCTCTCTCTCTCTCTCTCTCTCTCTCTCTCTCTCACACATACTCACACACTGCAGTATCATCAGCTAGCACAGATGTTGATGGTAAGGAAAGCACTTGTCTTTTTGCCACCATCTTGACAGCACAAGCAGTGAAAACAAATGGTTAGACTAAGCTTTGCATACATATAGAAATAATTTACATATCTAACGTGTATTTACAGAGTGAAGTGGAGAGAAAGAGAGCAGCTCTCAACACACCGTCTTCTCTGTTTTTAATGCATTGCCTGTTTTCCGTCCTGCTGCTCACAAAACCATTTATTACGATGCTGTTATAGATGCATCTTTCTTTATGCCGCACTCGCATGATTTAAGAATTATAGCCGTGATACTGCAGAATAAGAAACCAAACAGAGCTGTTATCTGTAGAAGGAGAGATGCATCAATCACCCTGAGACCAGCATAAAGGGCAGCAATGGGAGTAATTATCTGTGGTAAAAGAGAATGATGTGTGCTGCAAAGTAAAGAACCTCACAGGCAGAAACACTGTGAGCTCAATGATTTCTTCATCAGCTGCCTTAAGACTCAAATAAGTAGAGGGGAATGTTATGGAAAGTTTTATAAGGCGATATTAAATTAAATTCTGACTTTGCCTCGCATAGTGTTCAAGCTTTATGGGTTTTCTTAGAAAAAGTATCTTTTATAAAATCATATTTGCAAAGTTTGGTGACAGTGAATCTTAAATATTTAAATATTCTAAATGTTTTTGCTGTGGACTCAGACAAGTAGTACACAATGAAATGCAACATTATTCTTATTTTAAGTAAATGATCTACTGAACAGAACATTGCAGGGCATAAGATTACTTTTGGATAGATTCTCCATTCAAATGCATGAACATAAACTAAATGAATCAATTTGTTTTCTTTTGGAAGAAATGCAGTGAAAGAAAAAGGTAATTTTTGTTGAAATAAAAAACTTTAAATAAAGACGTCAAGCAGGTTGACGTAAGGGACTGTAATGGGAAATGAAACAAATGGGGAAATTATTGTTTTTATTGTTCGCAGCCGCAGAGAATAAGTTGTTGAGAAGAGAATACGTTCTTTAGAAAGTTATTCTCATAACATGTTGCTGCAATAAGTTAACTTTTGACCTTTAGTTTAAACGAATGCAGAAAAACTACTTTAGCTGCAGAGGGGTTTGTACACAGCTGGTGAGTTGACCTCACTAGACAATCAATAGGCCACATGCTTGTTATTTTTTGACATGCATCCGTGGTTTTTTGATCGGATCAATCAATGTTTCTCTCTCTTTTGTGCATACACGATCAATGCATGTTGCAAAGATGTTGCTATATTGGAAACATATATTGTAGGGCCATACCTATACAAAACATGTCTGTGAAGTTTTTTGCTTAACATACTAAACAGATCACCCATTGTAGCCATGCCTCATACTGCTCATACCCCTCTTTTGCAGCCCTGTTAGAGAAACGAGGATGTTGGGTCCTTAGAGGAGGCGGAGCTAATGCCTGATCAGAATTCTACCGGAGATAAAGTAAAATTGTGCTGTGATAAA
>CALSBZ010046809.1:905194-923706 GCA_943591055.1 Gobionotothen gibberifrons
GTAACCGGGAGCGGGTGCGGGAACACAGCCTTCACCAGCTACCTGCTTAATCGAGATGAGCAGCGCGAAGCTGCTACTCGCCGACAGAAGAAGGGATGTAGCTACACCTAGGCTACGTTACCCTAAAGGAAAAACAGCACGGGAAACTCCGGTGCTTATCCCGGCGTCAGCCGAACAAGAACACAGCTCGATGCTAATGACGTTTGGCACAACGCCGCGGTCAGAACAAATACGAAAGCAAACAGACAGTAATCAGGACAGCTAGGCTGGGAGAGGGAGCGGAAACGCTGCCGTCACCAGCCACGCCGACACCAACCTGTCCGAACGGAGTCTCTGCGCAGCCAGCCACAGCTCCTGGGGGACGGGTAAACCCGCGGCCCCGACTGGACGAGTCACGAAGCTGCACGCAGCCAGCTGTTTGCAGAGAATCCCTAACGAATGTTCCAACCGAACGAACGCTGTAGGCTACGAAACGTAGCCACGGTACCCTCGCGCAGCGAGAAGATGAAAGGAACAGATCCTCTGACGACACCGGCTGATATAGCCGGTGTCACGTGGGTCACAGGTGACTCTGTTGGTATTGGTACTCGAGCTGCGCATGCGCGCGATGGACATATCCAGTGCTTAAAGCACCGCCTCTGGCGGTCAGTAGGGACGAAATAGAACTCTGCAGCACCAGGAGGCAGCGGGAGGGTTAACTCAGCCTCTGAGAAGACGAGCGCGCAGTGCCTTTCACGCACCGTCTTCACTGTGTTTACCTTCAGAATCATAAGGCTAAAGAGCGACCGCAGGCTGATGTGTTTTAACCACACATACCTCTACACACACACGACTTAAACGCAGACTTTTGTTCCTCCATGTTTCGCTGTTATTGTTTCACTGAGCGGACCCGCCCCTTTTTTTCAAACGCTCCCTTTTTTGGTCCATCTGCGGCGGTAAGTGTAGTGTCCGCTGTGATGATTCGGCTGTACCTTTAATAATGAATATTAGATGTTGTGAGGAAATCTTTCCACCAATAATTCCAATAAGTAATCCAAAATGTATTCACTTCAGGTTTACGAAAGTAACCAGATAATCAGATTACTCGTTTTTCAAATGTAACGCGAGCTGAATACAGTTACTTGATTTTTGTATTCTGATTACGTAACGCCGTTACATGTATTCCGTTACAACCCAACCCTGATTGTGGGTAAGGGTCGACATAAGCAAAGATGTTTTTTTGAGAAGATGATCACTACAACAGAAGTTTTCAAAACCGTTTATGGTCTCCGGTACTTCCAGTCCAACGCCTACTGCATGTACAGCGTTAGAAAATCGGGCCTTCAAAAATACAAGTTTGACTTTTTCCCCAAAAAAAAAAAAAAAGAAATTCAAATGTTCTTTTTTCAATTTTTTTTTTCTTCACTCACACATCCGCGACCCACTCGAAACGGGTCCGCGACCCACTTTTGGGTCGCGACCCACCAGTTGAGAACCACTGCTTTACTCAATGCCAGAATGTGGACAGAACTATCACTCTGGCCATAAAGAGATCATGGGATGTGTGATGGCTCTCTACACTCAGCAAAGCAGCAGAATCAGTACATCATCAAAGTCTTATTCCCCATCTTTTATTAAAGTGGACCTATCATGCTATATTTGAACAATATATTGTAGGGCCATAGTATATACATATAGTTTATTTTTTCAGAATACCAAACAGACTCATTTCACTCTCTTTCCAGCCCTGTTTTTGCAGGGGCTGATTCTGTGACGTAGCTTTAATGCAAATGAGCTGCAGCTGACCTGCAGGAGAGGGGAGCGTGCTTTGAGATCCGCTGCTGGGCTGTCAGAAGAGGGGGAGAAAAAGAGATCTCCGTCCTCCGTATATTATTCTTATATGATTATATAGTCATTATTCATTTGTTTTAAAGCTCAATAAATAACAATGAAGAGCTTTGACCGTCACTTTTCTAATTTTGTCCGGAAGATTTAAACTTTAACGGACATGTTGACTGGCGAAAAAAAATCCAACTGAAGCTCTGCCGCACGGTCCCCTCGTTCCTTGGAAGAGGCGGAGAGGTGGGTGTTTGTCATCTGCTGGTGGACTACCGGAGAGAATTACAGTGCTTGCCTTGACATGGGAGGGATTGCATTGAATTACAGCAGCAGGAGGCGCAAACGCTTGCCTCAGGGAGGGAGAAAAAGAGCCCTATTTTCCAAGGACCATAACTTTGACCCAGTTTATCAGTTCATAATGTCCTGACTGAGCACAGGGACCTGCAACCTTGACTGCTGTGCTCTCAGTGTTTTGTCTCCCTGTTCCTGCCTGTTGGCGTCAGCTGATAGAGGTGTTATGAATTCTGATACAGCATTCCAACTATCTGTTATGCTACGCATGAAATTCTTTATTTTTCCGCCGGGTTATTTTGCGCCACTTCTCCTCCCACATTGAACATCGCAGAAACTCCGTTCAAACATCAAAACGTTCAGCTCGGTCGAGAATCGATGGCTATTACTTTTATCATTCATACATTTCATAATTCCAGAGATACATCCCATAATACATCCCATTTTTAACATGGAAGTCAATGGAGAAACTCTTCAGACTTCAACAATCTTCATGCAACTTCAACTGCTAACTGCTCCTTCTTCAACTGCTAACTGCTCCTTCATACTTTCACTCAGAAACCTCATTCCAACTTTAAAATGTTACACATCTTTCTGACATTATTCGTGCAACACAACTTCTAAATCTGATTCTTACCTTTAGAGATATTAAACATTGTTCAAACCTTGGTAAAGAGGCCTTCTTCAGATTTTAGAGTGCGTGATGTCACAGCTAGAGTGGAGGACAGATTTAATTTTGCCTTCATATTTTCTTTTAAACCTGCCATAATTCCCAAACCCTACATTCCTGAGACATAATTTGTCATGACAAACGTAGGAAAACATCTCGTAGCTTGAAAGATAACGACAAATAAAAGTATGCTTTTAGTTCTAAAGTTTTCAGTTAAAATATTCTGCTGCTTTTTCTTGCATTTAGACTTTTATTTTCTTGTTCTTATTTCACATTCAAGTCCCCTCTATTCATGAACCCTTTAAAGTACTCAGCCACACCACTTATATACCAGGTGCGACTGTTGCTATGTGAGTTAATCTTTCAAATACAAGGTTGCTTGTTTGATTCAATCTGTTGTAGTCAATATGTCAAGGTATTTATCCCCAACATTTTATCAGCTAACTAATGACACACACTCAGAGGATCTTTATAAACGTTTTAAGTATTGCACACCTTCAAACATGACTCTTATAAATCACTTTTAAAACCAGCGATGCACTAGAGTGTCAGCTTTTCTAAAATAGAAATGTCAATGTTCACATCTTTCTAAATGATTCTACTTTTCAATGACCTACAAATAATCCTAATAATAATCCCATTTTCAATCTTCCAACTGTTCATATTTTTTGGTCAATTAACAAACCTGTTACAAATGTGTTGTTCAACACATTTTAGCCTTTGCCACATTTATTTGATCACCATGGAAACCTTTGATCTCTGGACACGTCGTTAGCTCAAATATAAACACCTGTGTCATGGAACACGATGATGTCATAACTCTAACTGACATGCTCAGAGCAGCAGACTTCAGATAATGGTTAATGGTCCTGCCCTCAACAGCTCTAGGTCAATTATGGGGTGTCATCATATGCCGTTTCCATGGAAACGCATCCCTCGCCATAAAACACAATGTCGCTGTAACTCCAATGGACACGGTTCGATCGTCCCCCAAACTTCGCTTGTATATCACCGGTCCATGCCTCAACAGCTTTACGCCAAATCTGAGATCTCACCATAGGCTGTTGCTATGGAAACGCATCCCTCGCCATAAAATACGATGTCGCTGTAGCTCCAATGGACACGGTCCGGTCGTCCCACAATCTTCACCTGTATATCACCTCTCCATGCCTCAACAGCTCTACGTCAAATCTGACATCTCACCATATGCCGTTTCCATGGAAACGCATCCCTCGCCATAAAACACAATGTTGTCGTAACGCCTATGAAAAGGGTCAAAACAGCACCACACTTCAGATAATTGTTAACGGTCCAGCCCTCAACAGCTCTACGTCAATTATGGGGTTTCATCATATGCCGTTTCCATGAAAACGCATCCCTCGCCATAAAAGACAATGTTGCTATAACTCCTATGAAAATGTTCAAAAAGTGCTCAAACTTCACACGTGTGCTAACAGTCCAGCCGTGAAGACATCTACGGGACAGTTTTGAAATTTCTTCTAATGCTGTTGCCATGGCAACACAATGCTCACCATGAAACACGGTGTTCTCATAACTTCAGTGAAATCGCTCCAAATGGCCCAAAACTTCACAGGTTTGGTAACGATGCAGCCATCAACGCATCTAAGCGTATTATGGGATGTCAACAAATGCTGTTGGCATGGCTACAGATCATTCACCATCAAGTTAGTTCAAAAGTTTGCAGTTCAAATATCCTGCTGCTTTTCCAAGCCTTTTTACTTTATTTTCTTCTCTCATCACACATTCAAGCCCCCAGTGTTCATGTATCATTTCAATCTAAATTCTTCACTTTCTTCTTACACATTACATTTCAGCATAGCAGTTTAGCTTTTCAGCATAAAGCATTCCCACTAGCAATTTCTTCAGGAATTGCATTCTCAAGTTCTATTTTGTTATGCACAATGTTGATTATTCTATCTGAACTAGCTAAATACATGGGTCTGGGGTAGAGTTCTTCAGAATTGATTGTGGTATCTCAACAGTGTGGTCAACTCGTGGCCCGTGACATGTCTTGTGAATTCTCCGGCCGAAGCTCCAAATAAACCATCAGTGTTTGACATCAAAGCTTCAGCTCTCCATCGTGTCTCTCTTTCAGTCCTGACTCCAATTGCTTCAGAAGTTTCCCCCACAAAAGGGGTTGACAACTGAAAATCTCTCTCCATGGTCCTTCCAACATCCTGCAAATCAAATGGTGTTGCTTCTGCAACCACAAAGGGTGCAATCCGTCTGGTCTGCTGGGACCTGTCTGCTACATCAAGACTTCCAAAACTCCTTTTATTCAACCTGAAACCTTTTGTCATAGGTTTTTTCTTGGGCTGCTGTCATCAAAAGCACAGCCAATCTGCTGGCTCCAGTGCAGAACAGCTGTTTTACCAATGGAGGCTTTGATATAGGCCCACTTTGACAACTGAGGTAAGTGTTTCAGTTAAATACTTATAAGTTATATTTTTGAATACATAACTGGTGTTTTAACGTTTTTCATCCCTGAAATGTATTTACAGTATGTATCCATACCATCTTGACAATGCGTTAGCAGTAAGTATTGTGTTTTATTAGTTAAAGTTGACCTATCATGAGAAATCCACTTTTTCATGTCTTTTATACATATGTGTAAAGAGATTCTGAAAGTTTCAGGAAAAAAGATTCGCTCACTTTTTGTCCTGATCCATTTATATAAAAACCTATCTGAAAATGAGCTGATCAGATTTTGGCCACTTTATGATGTCATAACGATTTTTTGTTTTGTGTAACCATTAGCCAATAACCAACCAAGGTAACACCCGCCCACCTTACAGTATCACCTGAATCTCCTCCTAGAGCACCACTGTGTTCTTTTTAACCAAATATCTCTCAGAGGGGCTCCTTATTTTCATCTAAAGTAAAAGACAGAGAATCAGCCCTTTTGAAACAGGGCTGAAACAGAGGGGATTATGGGATGCTACAATGATCTGTTTGAAGTGTTTGCTTGGAAATACCAGAGACAAGTTTTGTATATATCTGAGACCTATAATATATTGATGAAAAACAGTAATAGGGGACCTTTAAATGGTTTTAAAACCTGCAAGATCAAAATATCCTCTTTCAAAACAAAAATGGAGGAAAGTAGACCAAAAAGTTATTGCATGTGAAAATCAGACAAAACTTTTATATTACCACAAGATATCTAGCAATCTGACTGTCCTCAAGTCAGCAGATGCTCCTCTCGAACGGGATCAATTTTAAACCCTTCACCGTTGTGACCCTTATCAGATTGGGCCTGCATGGTGGATATCTCCCCCTCAGCAATCCTTAATGCAGAGTGATACCTGAATGACCATTACCAAGACATCAATCTCCATTCGATTGCTTCCGGGAATACAGCTTGGTAATAAGTTAGGGAAATGACCGCTTTGCCAGCTGATGGTAATTCCCTATGTATGCAGGCTGTCAAATACATGGGCTGAGGTCCTTGCTCAAATATTATGAAGTGATTGATGTGTTTTAGTAAAAGCAAAAGGGGGAGGTAGGTAAGGGGAAGTTGAAAGAGAGAGAAAGCAGTAGATTTTGGGGGTATAGGGAGAAGAAAACAGTGAGTTACACTTTCCAGAAATGTGTGGATACTATATAAGGTGAACCAAAAAGTATTTGGGGAAGAATGCTTAACTCTTTTCTTTAGATTTTTTCAGTTTCTACCCAGCTGTTTTCCTACCAATTAAATGACTCTGTGTGAAACATTGTAGCGCACTGCAGTTAGATTTATTTTTGAAAACACACAACACAAAGACTCTCAGACTCTGTTCACCTTTGTTCTGACTCAGCTTCGTGACACTATGAAAACACAGATTCATCTTATATTCTATGTATGTAATGAATATATAAAGTAACCCTGGAGGCAACAACTGCTGGGACTGTTCCCTAATAAGCGTGTGTACCCTCTGTACAAATGAAAAGAAGGCAGGTTAAATGAAAAAATACAATCCGCAATTTTCGATGTGCCCCATTTAGATTATATAACTGGCTTGCAAAGTTCACGGATCCTCAGGGGTTGCAAGATCAGAGATGACATTTCTTATTTGTATTCTGTAGTTCTTCAAGTGGCGGTCGTCAGATACTGCAAAGGGTTTGCCAAATTATTTTTCAATTCATATTTTGGAAGTTGTTTTTTTTCAGTGGGAAGTGGTCATTTATATGAATCCATACACTATTATAAGCAATGATACAATTGCCCAATTGCTCTTGCACATGTATGTTTAACATTTAAACATGGTGCATGTATAAATATGTTAATGGTTATTATTTGAATAGCCATGAATATAGCAGACAAAGGTATGCTTGTATGTGGTATGCATCCCTTCATCTTATTGTAGGCCCAGCTTTATAATAGTATAATACTTTTACTTTCAAGACAGGACAGAACTTCTCTAAAGCTGAATTTATAACTCTGTCTTAAGGAATTTCATGTAGACTCTGAAATCCAAAAGGAAATTATTTAAACCCTTACCATGTTGGTAATGTTAGCAAGATTGTGACTTCTGTATACTGCTATAAAAGCACTAAAGCCTCAAAAGGTTATTGATGTGAGATTACAGTAGCTCAGCTTGATAGGAACACAATGAAAACCAAGTCAATTTAGCTCTAAAAGCTTTAGCATTTTACGATGTATGTGGTTGTTTCCAATTAACTTCCTCAGTGCCATAAGAAGCAACTGACAGGAAAGCAGAAGAGAACCATCTGCCTGAGTCTGAATGTGTGCGAACGGCGTACTCTCTTTTATTTAATTTCTAGATAGAACAGATGTGTTTTTAAAACCTCACTGGTTATCTTCAAACACTTAGTCTTTTGCCCATACATTTTTGAAGGAACTGAATTATTGATGCGTCTCTAGAATATATTTCTTGGGCTGCCTGCATTTAAATGTCAGAGATTTCCCCGTTTGTATTTCTGTAAGTTTACACAGTTTGGGCTAATATACATACAGTATTTGCCATCTTCCGGAGAGGTAATTGAGTGTGTGAGTACCTTATCTCGCTACTGACATAAATCAACACTCAGGTGCTACATCTGTATAGAACCACTCTAGACTACTGTACGTCACTGCTTACAAAAACAAGACAGGCAAAAACGAGAGAGATACCTTTCCACTGTGTGAATAAGTGGTCAGTATGAAAATAAACACAAACAGAGAGAATACAGTAGATGAGAAATAGAGGGGCATCTCGGCAAGGGAAGGGATCAAAACATGATATAATAAAAAGTGAAAAGGTCATAAGCAGCACTCCAGTGGTCGCGTAAATTGCCAAAAAGAGCTGCGAGAAAAACACATCTTCAGTCAAGAGGTCAAATAAACAGCATTTGGGTGACTCACATCTCCAAAAGGCAATTAGAGTTAGAGCGGGAGGAATCTTACCACCCACTGCTACAATGGCAATAAAACATTAAAAGAAATACAACATTTTTTTTAGACATTTCCTTGCTTCCTTTGGCATTTTCATTACAAGAAGGGCCAATTACAGCGCTGTGGCCTGAATCTATCACATAATGAAGTCTCTCATATTAGTGCGATGCCAACGCCCAAAGGAGAATGAATCGGACACTATTAAATATCGTATTTGTTCTGCTAGTTCAGGTAATCTCAGGGAAAAATGTGATAAGGTATAATTCCATCTCCATTTATTCTGCCCATGAAATTCCATTCTCTGGTATTATTGAAGGAACACGCTGTCACATACATAAGAAGATTAAAGACTATGTAAGGCCTTGAGTTATTATAGTACCTACTGTGTTCTTATCAAGGTGATATTCATTCTAAAAAGGAGTACCTAATCTTGTGTTAAACTTATTCATGAACTTCATTTTTCTAAGATGACTTAGAATGCCAAATGAGATATTATTGGAACAGTCTATATATATTTTGACACTGTCGAGTTTTCTGAAATGTTTAAAGAACAATCTCTGTATGACAACATTAGTATCACAAATGTCTTTCAAGAGCCGCATTTACTTGTGGCTGGAGAAGTTATTTGGGTCATTAGTAAATGAAAATGTCCTGTATTAACATGGCAAAAGCATCGCACACAACACTGTATAGAAACATTGTTGGAGCCATTATCAAAATCCTGTTGCCTGGCCACATTTCAAATCATTTTTTTTATTAAAGCAACCCTAAACGTCATAGAGCTCCAAATGAAATGCCGCTATATGTTTGTGTTAAGTGCTACAATGCAAATATTGTCATGCTATCATGCTTATCTAAAATGATGAAGACGCCAGCATACAAGCATTGTCATTGTAAACTTTGCGCCTTGGTACAGCCTCACTGAGCCACTAGCCTGACTGTAGACTCTTCATGCTTACCTTTACTACCTGCGTTGTGTTCGCTCATGATGCAGAGATTTTGCTTTTATTCATCAGTGCGTCCTGGTTAATGTTAACTGCTTTACAGTGCCCTCAGTGGGCCTCAATAGTATTCAACTTGCATATAGCACAAAGGCTTATGCTCTGCATTTCGAGCATGTTTTCAGAGTACAGTATGGACCTTTGACCCTGATGGGAATACAGACGAGATCAGGCAGACACAGATCTCAACCTGTGGCAGTAGAGGTCTCAAGCAAAAGCAGAATGGATCATTATTTCTCCCTCAAGTGTTTCAGCCATGACGCTCCCAAGCAGGGTGAAATGAGGGAAATCAGTAAGGTTTCAAGGCCATAGTCAGTTACCTGACTGGCTTCCTCTCATGTTGATAACTCAGCAAGTACCTCATGAACTGTGAGATTCCTGTCTTTTAAAAACGAACTTTTCTGCCTGAGTTCTGACTTTAAAACTTAATACCTGACTTTAACTTTTTAAACACAAATGCAGCTGGCTTAACTGCAAAACTACTGAACAACAACTCATCAAACGACACCTACTGTGCAATGCAATGGCACAGTGTGTGCTGGCTTTTTTCTAAACGAGGCAAAACAAATCTAGACAATTTTAGTATTCTGTTCTTTTGTGCTGCTTTCCCAAGGGTGTGAGCATCGAATTTGGCACACCAATTTCACTGGAAGAGAAATTTGATTTATTTGGAGGAATACAAATAAACGCTGAGTACAAACTTATTTTTCCCAACAGTGCGTGATATCGTAATTGATATTGCAGAGTAACTGAAGGTTTAACAGAGAGCAAGTGCGTAATGGGTAGATGCGGCTGAGAATGAGGAAGGCCCAAAAATATTAGATAATCTAAAAAGTAATGTTGGAAACATATTAAGATTCAAACTGATCAAAATATAATCCTTGGGGTGTGAAGAAATAATACTGAAAGAAAAGATGAGAAAATAAATGTGATCAGTGTCTCCACAAGAGACAAAACGCTTGTTCAAGCCCGGATTGCCACATATCTATTCTGCAATCTGCTGTGACTTTGAAGAACCAAAAGGACACACTTTCACTGTGTTTCCAAAATACTTTCTAGCTTTGAGTCAGGGCTAACCTTACTAATCAAAAGAGACATGAAAGCGTTGCTCCTTTGAACCAGAGTCATTAGCAGCAGCAACCTCAGGGGCTGAGTGTCTTTGGCGCAAACAGGCCACTGTCTAATCACAGGGATATGGGATAGATTTAGCCAGAACACACACAAGTCTGACAGTGTGTGATGTTTTACTCTCGAATTACAGTTAACAGTTTGTGTGGCTTTGCTAATTTCACCAGGATGTCTGTTTAATGCGGCATTCAGGGAGACTGTAGACGACAAACTGGATATCATTTTAGTGGACAAGAGCAGGACAGTAGTAAGGCTGCCACAAATAGACTTTGTGAGCAATCTGGACAATGAGCAGCTAATACATTGGTACACAATACCTGGAATTATATGGTCGGAGCTGAAATCCCACCAATAAATTACAAGGAGCTACAAGCAGCACTAGTGAAATTACTCTTTTTTTTTTCTTTCTTTTTGTTCCTGCCTTTCAAAAGTACAAGTAACATGAGAGTCGTATTTTCTGCATCGGTATCTTCAAGGATGGTTTGGAGACATCTGATAGAAAATTCAGAAAGTAGCAGCCAATATGTTTTATATTCTTCAACATGTTATTTTTTACCTAAGCATGTTGTTCTAATCCTGGGATTCTTCCATCTGTACCTACAACAGTTTATGTCAAGCTAGTTTATACCTGGTTTAACCTTTTTTTATTTATTTGAAATGCTTCAGTACAGCATGTTCTCAACCTTAACTTCTCCTCACATGCCACTAATCCTCTACACCTTATCTACTGGATGCTCATATGAGTTTCACGCTTGTTTTTTAAGCAAATTAGGTTAGAAAAGGATTTACTGTATGTCAGATGACAGTAAACAACCCTGTCATTTCCAACTTTCGAGCTCTAGTTCACCTATATTTAGCATTATTAAAATGTGTATATGTACTGTACATTGGTCTGCTGTTTTGTTGTCCCCTCCAGCCAAATCAACCCCTTGTCTTTGCGGATTTTGTGGTTTCTTCACAAAAATGTTCAGTTTTTTTGTTTGTAGTGTAGAGGGGACAACCACTGCTTTCTCTATTTGGTAAGAGCAGCCTTGACTTTACTGTTTTTACACATTTATCTAAAAAGTGGCCAAATGTGCCACCGTCGTAGAAGTAATTGGTGTGCGTGCCCTTCATTTCCCACTTTTTTCATCCACCATAAATCAGTACGACATTTATTTTAGCGTGACTTCAATCCAATTAGTTTGTGTAATTTGCTATTATTCCTCCTGCCTTCTCCCTGTTATGGGTCTTTCAGATGGGAATCATTTCCTGACAGTGTGATGACACACCATTTTCACCAGGTCAGATGAGTTGCTGTAATTATGTAAATCACCATGGTTGTGTGGACTATGAGTTCAAGCTGGTCAGGAGGTTGGAGAGAGGGATCAAGTGTACTGCTGCAGTTCAAGGTACCGTCAATGCCAACTTATTTTAATATGCATGTCAACGTGCCTGTGTTATGGAAATCATATACATCACAGGTTTCCTGTAAGTGATGCAGTAGTAATTTGCAACAAAAAAATCTGTCAAAGTAATGAAGAAATCTCTAATTATAGAGTCAAATGACTGCTTTTGTTTATATCTGATTACGTTTTCACATTACAGTAAAAAAACGTTTGTTTCTGCGTTAGTATTTTACTGTTTTGGTTCGGAGTTGTCTGCTAAGAAATGCAGAAAGTAACAGTCAGGTGTTGAACAGGTAAAGTCTATAATTGACATTTTGCTGTCATCATAAAGTCCACAAGGAATTTGAAGCAAAACTCTTTGTTCATTTGACACAAACACCCACACATTCACCATTTCAAACAGAAAATGTACCTGTAGTAATGTATTTTACCTCGTTATGAATAAATGACCAATTTAGCCTAGTTCAGAATGACAGAAAATGACTGCCTTTTCTTTCTTTAGCACATGTGCTGGGCATTATGTTGTTCTCATCCCAATCCTGAAATGACAGCCAGTATTTTCCCTCTTATTTTCTGATGCACCCATGTTGTTGTTCATACTTCCATTTCCAGCACATTTCCTGCATTACGCTTTTCTTCTTCTGTTACCCAATATCACACAGAGGAAGACGGGCTGGATCTCAATAAATGGTTTGGATTGTCATCTAAAGAGCAGCACTGTAAATTACACATTTACATTCCAACATAAAGACATTAGGTCAGAGTTCAAGTCTATTAACCCCTCATCAGATTTCATATTCTGAGTGGCAAGAGCTAAATAGAGGAAAGAGAAACAAAGACAGAAATGAGAAAACAGAAGTGGGAAAAAAGGACGACAGAATAGGATTGGGGAACATTCAGATGCGGGTAACAAGAAAAAAACAAACGGGAGAGAATGGTTGGATGGAGAAGGATGAGTGACAGAAGGAAAGGGGAAATGATAGATGGTAGAAGTGAGATATAGAGGGAGGGAGGTGTTCAATTGAATGTTGGTATGGATTTTTTCGTGTTAACAGAATACCTTGTCATGTCATGCCTGTCTCAGGGCTAAACTCAATCAGATCTATAATCCATCAGCTGCAGAAATGACAGTCAATACAGCCACAGCTGGGGGCCGTGGCCTAATTAAAAGGGTTTGTGCTTTTGAGTGAGAGAGAAGGTCTCACTGAATCAAAGACAATGTGAGTCTCTTTTTGCGCTACACTATTGAATATTTGCCCCAAAAAAGGCTTACATCTGAATCATGTAGGACTGCAATTCTGCTTTTCAAGTGCCCAACATTGGGGGATATCTCATCATATCAACCCAGTCAGTGCTCCCATGAGACAATTTCTTTCAAGTGGGTCCATTGTTAGATGGTTGTTTTCAGCTTTCAGCTTCTTTAGAACTTCTTGGGGACTGTTTGTACATTAGATTGCCAATATTATTAATGAAACACTTGCAGAGCTCTCTGCACCTCATTACTCTTCAAATGCTATCTCAGCTAACTCGTAGGGACTTTATTGGAGCACCTGACCAACCTAAGGCTTCCAATAAAACAGACAATTGACAATGTACTGTTGCTAATAAAGCTCGCTTGCAGTAAAGATGTTTTGTTTGTTGACGCTCTGTCAGTTGTGTCAACTCAATTGCAGGCAAGCTGCTATATTGCCACTTTATGAATTTAGCTAAAAGAGGTGTTATTTTTGTATATAGACTAGACTAGAGACTTCATTATCCAGTATTCCTCCTGCAGGTGTGTCAGAGAGGAGCTCAATGTCTTGTAATAAAAGGAGAGTTCAACACGTTCTAGTGCATTCACACCATTATTGAATCAATACATCATCCCATGTCAACCGATCTCAACTAAATAATTACAGCTACTGACCAGAAAGTTATAAAACGGGACAATATAAGCTTCAAAGGATTTATTGAAGGTTGTCCCTAGAGAATTAAGTTATTAGTGGATGATTTACGATTTATGTACAATGACAATGTTTAATGCAAATGCACAGTGTGTCTCTAATATTGCAAGGGAGATTAGTAGGCTGTATGGGCATCCATCATGTCTGAGTAGTGCTGTCGCATACCTTTTTTCTTTTTATAACAATCTTATCCTGCTTATAACCATAGTTTATTTACAAAATGTCCCTTTGCCATGAACATATGTTATAGTGAGTATTTTAATAACTTCATACGTACCTAAATGTTTTACAGGGAAAGAGAAATACAGGTTGTGTATTGTACCTCATTGCAATGGAAAAAAAGCAGTGTATACACACTCTCTGGGTTCATTGACCTACATCATAGACTATCCATTTACTTTTCATTCAAGCAGTGTAAGGAATGTCAATCACCACCATTTACATTCCGTTTACTCAGGTAATGTCATCAGTTCCACAACGGCTGAGATTTCTTATTCTGAACACGACCTGGACTCCACTGTGAGCAAAGGTGTGAGAGGCAAAGGTGTGTGTGTCCAGAGCGATATAACTAGCTAAGCAAGCTTCTAAGAGCAGCTAATTAGACCTACGATTAATGCCCAGCGGGGAATGAGCCAAGGTTAGGCCCCATCTGGCCTGTTTCACACAGATAACAACTGCAATAGGCCTTCGGTCTCCACTAAAGATAGATATGACCTATGCATATGCCCCTATGATAGAGTCTTTTTTTTATCACACTCAACAAAACATGTGCAAATGCTGTGCAGTTGGCTTTTGTTGGGTCACATGAGGTCAGGGTGACTCTAGGCCAGGGGTAGCCAACACGGTGCCTGCGGGCAACGTGAGTCGCCCGCGGGGCATGTTCTAAAAATAGCTCGCCGAGCAAATCCAAAATGTAAAAAATACACAAAACCAAAAAGGAAATGTCATTAAAATAATCTACCCTATGCATAAACGAAACCTCAATCATAGCGAACTCTATCTACTTACTACAACTCTATATTATCTATCCAACACCCCTCCTCCCCCCACCCCCACAATGAAGATCGACTAATCACATTCTTGCTTGATTTGCGGGACCAGCATTGCAGTCGGGATGAAAAGCAACGTGGAGCGGCACCTCACCACTTCATAAGGAGTGTGACCGTGATTTTCTTTCTGGCAGAATCTACACAACACATCAGCCCCATTGAACAGCCTAGTCATACCATGATCCTATACAACACATGAGGGGCAGAGTTTTACTCTGTGTGTGTGTTGCAACTTGCATTTTATTTATTGCACTTGACGCACACACACGCATGGCGTAATTTCCAATGGGGACAGGGGGGACATGTCCCCCCCACTTTTCGAAATCCCGTTTGTGTCCCCCCACTTTACAAATATGTTTATCATTTTTTTTAACACAAGCTGTCATCGCCACGGAGGAGCACACGCCTCTGTGAGCGAGCGAGACAGAGCTCGAGAGAGCACACCTTTATCTATTTAATATAGATAAAGTAACAAATCATTCCAATGTGTACTATCGGACAGTAAAAAAAACTAAAAACAGTTTAAAAGGGGAGTGATTAGTAAAATATGCATAAAGAAAAAGAAAGAATGCTAACTAGGTAACATAAGATAAGAATAAACAAGGTTAAATTATTTGTTATTGGTTGTGATCATATTCTAAAGATGTTTGGATTATTGAATAGTATACAGCTCCCTTTCATAGAGTGTTGAGAGCTGTATCCATAAATTCATTTTGTGCTCGAAGTGCACCAGATTGATACTTTTGACTTCAACATTTAAAAAAAAAAAGGGGGTGCATGCCCCCCTAGAGGATGTGAGGTCCAACCCCAAAGAAAGCAGGTTAAAATAATTAAGTTGCATACATTTTCTTTTAGGAAACACTGAAAACGGGTCCCACAGACCCAAACAGCAAACAAAGGTTAAAGGTAAGCATATAATAATGTTAAAATATGCTAAATATATACATAAAAAATAAAACAAAAAAAAAGAGGAGTAAAAGTAGCTCACGACTTGTTTTATTTTTTTAAAGTAGCTCTCATCCTAAAAAAGGTTGGTGACCCCTGTTCTAGGCTAACTGGCTTGGTTCCAATCGCTTTGCATAAATATGCAACATACAATAAAATAGTTCCTAGAATGAGTTTACGGATTGCTTATTTCTTTGGTGTTTAACATGGAAACCCTGAATTTCACATAAATTATTTACTTTTGAATAATTAGTACCCTCAAACCTGATGTAAAAAGACACAGAGTAACCTGACAATGTTCTGGACAGATGACGTTCACACATACCATAGTCTTCATAACTATGAATTCCCTGTTCCCCATCCTCCACAGCAGTACAAAGATTTGAAAGAAGTCTCCTTTTATCTGAAAATTACAGTGATGCTCTATAAATACTAAGGAGTGAAACAAGCCAGATTTGTCATTTGACTGGCAGCTGGAATAAAGGAGCACACATAATCACTGAGACAGCATCCAAGTGACCGTGACAAATGCGCAATCTGTAAAACAAGAACAGCGGAGGTTTTCATGGTGGGTGTTTGAACAGGGAGGCTGAAAACACATTTGTGTTCCTGCCAGCAGAGACATGAGCTCTCACGCAGATGGCTGGTGCTGGGCCTGCTTGATTCGTCTATCCCATGCAGCTAAAATAGATAATTACACACCTTGGTGCCAGAAACTGGCTGCTTCACATCAGCTGAAGTGGGTGAGTCTGTTTGCACATTGGTAGAAAACTAAATGACATATCTAGCCGCGTGTGGTTAGCAACACAGCAATATGTTTCAAATAAACATTTCATCTGTATGTTGATCCTATTTTTGTTTTGATTTTGATATACTTTATTAATCCCCGTGGGGAAATTGTTTCTCTGCATTTGACCCATCCTAGTGTTAGGAGCAGTGTGCTGCCATTTTGAACAGCGCCCGGGGAGCAGTGTAGGGAACGGTGCCTTGCTCAGGGACACCTCGGTAGCACTTGGTCTTGCCGGGACTTGAACTGGTGACCTTCCAGTTGCCAAGCCAAGTCCCCTATCGACTTCGCCACCACCGCACCTATTACCAAACATTAACAAATAAAACAGGGTTTATTCTATTTTAAAAATAAATGTATGAAGTATTCACAGATATCAAAGTGTCCCAAAACACAGCTTGCAAAAAGATTTACAAACATTTAAGGATTGAAAATGTTTCGCACTGGTGATTAACAATGTTTGCACTTGCCAATATATGAGGTGACAAATGCAAAAATATCCAGTGTCTCAACAACCAAACATAAAAACTCTCTTATGATATATCTCAATCGAATGGAAATATCTGGATCTGAAAAGTTAAGCCAATGTGGAAGTCACCTGCAATGACCAGCAGGGGGGAAGTCCACTGTTTAAAAAAAAACATTTGAATTCAAAGCCAGATTATATTAACGTCTATAAGAAAATTCACAAACTTGTCAGTTCTATTACTACCTAAGCAAACATTTTCCTAATGAGTTTATTGCTTGAATTTCAAGGCTTCTTCAATTGAAGAACAGTGATGTTCATTTTTGTAAATTATGGTTCCATTTGGAGTAAAAATATACAACAGAGCAGACTATACTTTAGTGAGTGGCTACAGTGGGATTGTTTGGGTTGGGTGTATTTTCTTCTTGGACCTTTCACAGTGTTTATGAAGTTCATGCAAATAAATAGTAACATTCGTATCCTGTAGCCATCCTCATAGTTACTTCTGATTCAAGAAAACAAGATGGTGACAGCCAAAATGTGAAACTCAACAAAAAAGAGCTGTACTTTAGTTCACAAACCGCTGTGTAAAATCACAGTCACTATATGTCCACTGTTTCTATACAGTTTATGCTCCTAATATGCATAGCAACAGTGTTAAAAAATGACCCATTATGCTTTCAATAGAAACATACTTTAGAGGGAAACATTTTACCATCAATTTACAATGCATTTCCTTAGGTAGAAGGAAAGCAAATTGAGCCCTCTGCACATTAAACCACTGCAAGGATAATCTTCAAGTGGAAAACCGTTCTATCAACACTGGTCCCTCCCTGGTCTTGTGCTTCAGTTCTTTAACTGCAAAGTGTTAGCAATCTTTATTTATGCACACTGAAAAGCAGAATCAGGCTGCAGGTCGGAAGTGTTTTTCTCCTTATGTGGGCAACAATAGATCTTAATAAATGGCCGTCTAGCTGTGTCCACCATCTTTATTATGACTGCATCCCAACCCCTTTTAAAAAAGCAGAACCCATCAAGCTAAAATGAGCAGCAGGTCAGGAGTTGTTTGCCATACTTTCCCTGGGAGACCGTAAGAGCTTGATAAATGACTTTTTAGCCAGAGGAAGAATCTTATGAAAAGGAACAGAGCAAGGAAAAAGCAAGAGCTCACCGTGGTATTATGTAGAGATCAGGTCTGTGGATAGCAAATGAATGAGCTGCTACTGAGCGAATAGGGAGGAGATCATGATATAACACAGGCTGGCTGTATTTTGGTATTGCATAACTTTGTTTTAGGTAAGTGTTCAAGATGCTGTACACCAGGGGTGGGGAACCTTTTTCCTCTCAATGGCCATTCCAATTTTTCCAACATCCTCAGAGGGCCATACAAATGATTGATCTCTGCTTAAAAAAACTAAAATCACAGCCCATTCATTTGGCCTTTCTTTCATGCTGTGCAAAGAAAAAGCAACCTCTTAATCCAGATATGTTACCATGACTCGCGCATGGATGCACGTGCACGGTTGTGGCATGACCACCACAACAGAAAGATATGGACACAAGATGTGTGCAAATGTATTTCGTTTCCTATCCATGTGAACATCATTTAAGTGGGGGGGGGGGGGGGGGGG
>CALSBZ010046809.1:923806-948230 GCA_943591055.1 Gobionotothen gibberifrons
GGGGGGGGGGGGGGGGGGGGACCTAAACTCCTCTAGTGGAATTTAGTTTTAAATGTTGAAGTTAAAAGCATCAATCTGGTGCACTTTGAGAGCAACATTAGGAGATCTATGGATACATCTCTCAACATCCATATGAAACAGAACTGTAAACAGATTTTCTTTTTCTTCGTGGATATTTTACAAATCACTCCCCTTTCAAACTGTATTCTTGTTTATTAATAACAACTTTTTTTTACTGTCATATAGTATTTTATACCCGTTTACTTTATTCTCTTATTTTTTTATAACTATAATGATCATATAAAGATGTGCCTTTACCTCACTGGTTGGAGAAAAAGCTTCTTATATTCGTTAGCATAGCTAGCTAACCAGATGCTAATAACAACAAAGTTATTGACTTTATGATCAGTAGTCATACTGATCATAAAGTCAATAACTTTGTTGTTGATGAACAGATCGCCACTGGGCTTTCAACTAAAGACACAGACACGCAAAAACTGCCGCATGTGTACGGCTCCTTACGGCCCCTACACACGGCCGCGGGCGTTAACACTTGCCGGCGGGCGTGTCTGAAGCTCGACCAACAACCAATCACATGAATCTCCCGCCCCTGACACACAAGCAGCGGTTTGATTGGCTAGAGCTTGTACTGGCATATGATTCGATTGGCTGACGCCTCCATCGAGGCGTCAAAAGTAGAACATTGCTCTACTTTTGCAGCGAGCAACGCGAGAGAAGCTACGCTTTGCTCCCAGAATGCAGTTCGGCGAATCGTGACGTCACCCCATTCAAAGTGAATGGGCAGAAGCGTTGAAGCGCCAACGCCCGCAGCCGTGTGTAGGGGCCGTTATGGGTACTGCAATTTCTGAAGTGCCCGAGCGACATTCTGGTGCTCTCCGTCAGAACTGCACCCCTGTCAGACGAGACATATACCACGTGATGACATGCTAGGCTCGTGTTGTGTTCATGGACCCTGACCTTGGCCAGGAAAAACAGGCACTCGCTTGTTTAATTTTTTTGCGGTCTAGATTTCTTTAATTTTTTTGCGTGTGTTTATAAATTACCTCGAGGGCCGTACCAAATGGTCTCGCGGGCCTTAACCGGCCTGGGGGCCGGAGGTTCCCCACCCCTGCTGTACACTATCGTAAGAAAATACAACAAACAACACATGCATAAAAAAGACATTCTAAATTCAAGATTTATCAGGAACAAGTGTTAAGAAGAAGGTAATAGCAACTCTAATACATCTAATGGCATTTTAGAGGTTTTCTCTCTTATCCAACTCACAGAAATTACATTTTCAAAGAACATTTATCTTAAAATGTTCTTCAACAATAGCAAGACAAGCCAATAGTATCCTGCTCCATAACACCACAGGTTTAAGTTTAGTTTCCCCCCTCTCACAGCATCTGACATATCACCAGTCGACTCGCTGTTACGTTTCAGTTAGAATTGAAGTCAGCAGAAGGCGACAAACGGCTTTCAGATAGCCTTCCTTCTAACATCTGTCTCTCCATGTGTGACTCATTCGTAACTCCGAGGAAATAACTCCTCTGATGATTTATAATGCCTTTGAGTAAACACTCTTATTTCTCAATAGGCTTTGGTACAAGTATAGTTGCCTTTTAACCCATTGCATATTAGGGAAAACCCTACAAACATGCTTTAAAATAATTAAGTCAATTTATGTAAGTATAAGTTAGAACTGCATATGCCTAACAACAGGCTGTGGAGTGTTTTGATTCAAAATGTTGTGGGGCAGACTGGTAGTTCACCAGGTAGAGCGGGCGTTGTTTGATAATTAATTAATCTCTTAAGTCATTTCTTTGGCTATAATAGTGATCAGGATTTTTCAAATGTGTCTGCTTTATATTTTTGTAAATCAAATAGTGGATATACAGTAAAGTACAATTTTAAGGGAATATCACCTGTGAGTTTGGGAAGGTATTAAATCAGCATCCTTTTCCTTTCTTTCGTCGCTTCTATTTAACATTTTTATAACAATGATTACTCAGAAAAATTATCAATAAATAATAAAAATGATCAACTGTTTTCCCTTCATTATAGTAAATTACTCAACAATGTATTGCTCTTCTCAAGGGGTAGTACACATTTCTCTATTTTAGTGACATCCATTCATCTTATGTTTTATTTTATTTATTTCTCATATTGGCTCTTGATAGATGGTTATCCAGTTGTTTCCATTACTGCAGACGGGAGTCCTCAGCTTGCTATCATGCGATGTTATCTCCCTCAAGGTAAAATATGTTTTGTGCAGAAATGAATTGCGAAACCATGCTGTAGACCTGTTTCCAGCCTTATCGGTGACATTTCTAATTCATGTACCTCGCTGCAGTCTCCCCGAGGACATCTCCCTTTCTCTCTTTTATTGATATTTATGGTGTGATGCTGTCTGGGTGCGGGTCTGTGACAGCTCACTCTCCAAAGCAGAACTTGGATTGTTTGCTGCTGAGCGCAAAGCAATAATGTATTTGTCACCCGCTGCCAAACACCATACACTACACCGTTCATCTTTTTTTGTACCATTTTCTGAACAAAAAAAAGCAAAGTATGTCCTACTTTTCCATGGTAGGTGGAATATATTTAGAATTGAAATCAGAAACTGGTAAACCTGCATCCATTATTACAAAATAAAACATTGGCAGGGTATTTCATTCTTCGAAGTCCAGGCTGTATATTTAAAATGGTCTGCAATGATGTCCCTGAAAAGTAATTCACACATCAAATAAACGTCAGAAGCATTTTAAAGTTTCAATATTACATGAGTCACAGTGAAGCATTTGCCAATATACTGTACTACTACCTAGATTGAACCATTGCACATTTTTATTTCAAAGGTAATTTCAGTTATTTTTCTTTTTTTACCAAGCTAGATCAAAGAATATTAAATGCTGCTTACTCTCTTTGACCTAATAGCTCACAATATGATAATTCAACGCATCAATTCAGATACTCACATTAAGGAAACAATATTTAAGACCAAAAATGTTTGTCACCAGTTGTCCTGACCTACAATTCTAACGGTTGAAGATTGAAGATTCAACTTATTGTCATTACACATTACAGGTACTATGTAACAAAACGGTTTCTCTGCATTTGACCCATCCTATGCCGTTTCTCAATCGCGAGTATTTTGGCTTCCAAGCCAATATTTCAAGGATGCTACGTCATCGAGTGCCGCCGAAGGACTGTTCCAATCTCCAGCATACTTGGAATTCCACAGAGGCCGTGTCCTTGGTTTGGGGGACATTTCGAGGCTGCACATGGGTAGACTTCGCGTCCTTAAAATCCCCACAATGCTTTGCGCACGGACCCATTTCAAAAACCCTTGTGGAGAATGGCTGAACCGACGCAGCACACATTTACAGTAAATGTATGTATGTAAATATGTTATTTTGTTACATTTGTTATCACCAAAAATGTGTTCCGTGAAAGTAAAGCAAGTTCATAATTAGATAGACATCGTGAGGTATTTTACAGTTTATGTTGAAACCGTTAGTGGCACACTTGTTAGCCTGTTTCATTCTTCTTCGTTTTCCGAAGCCGTGGCTTGGAAGCATACTTGCTTCGTTTCTGAAGGAAGTGACTTGGAAGTACGCGACTACCAAGCCAGCATCCTCGCGATTGAGAAACACCCCTAGTGTTAGGAGCAGTGGGCTGCCATTATGTACGGCGCCCAGGGATCAGTGTAGGGAATGGTGCCTTGCTCAGTCTTTCCGGGACTTGAACTGGTGACTTTCCAGTTGCCAAGCCAAGTCCCTATGGACTTCGCCACCACAATCGTCGCCTCTGCAATCGTCTCACAACCTAGTAATTTCCCCTAGTTTTCTTTTAAATATCCAACACAGTTTAGAGACTGGCTTTACTTTCCTGCAATATGATATATTTGTTGAGGACATTGTTGATTTAAAAAATACAAACTCAAGGGCTAATACTGTAGTCTAAATGGTGTCTTTGACTTACTAAAATCACATTTCCCATCACTCCTTTCATACCTAACCTTCAAGTAGGTTACAGCGTAATGACACTGGGGAGGGAACTGTGTACTGCTTTTCACAGCCTTTGCCATAATTAATCCAATTGGGAGCAGATTTTAATTTCTGATATAAATCTATGAAATCTTGGATAGATTAAGTAGAGAGCTTTTTATAGAGAGTTGTATAACGGGGCTGTTCTCTGTGGCATGGTGCATTAGTCTCTAACAATAGTTGAAAGGAGTAGATTTGCTGGAGCAGAAAGATTGGGACTTCCTCTGTGATGGCTGGAAATGGAGTCAGAGCTGTGACACTGATGTCACGGCAGCGACCCAGACGTTAGGAGTGAGATCATGGGGTTGTGCCTCCTGAGAATATTTCTCCTGTACCAATGAAGCCCTGTCAACAGAAATGCCTGTCTCATCCCTTCATGTCTCTTTAGGGTACAGACCTAATCACTGAATACATTAGATGTGATTGGCTGCATCTTGTACAGATGCATCTAACCTCTTTACAGCTCATTCCATTAATGACCTGGCCAATTTAATTGGACGGATGAAAGCAAGGTCTCTGACACAGTTCCCTAATAGTTAGAGCTATTATATCCTATTTGTCACCCAGTGGCAGCATGAACGCATCACACGTTGAAGGGTGCCTCGGGTTGCTTTGCTTGATAAAAAGCTTCCTTTTCTTGCCAGTTTTCTCAGTGTAAACAGTGAATGGAATACGCATCATTTTTCAATCTGAGGGCACAGCAGCCGTCTTGTCTTATCTTTTTTCAAATTGAAAAAGAATGCCTTTTAAATGTCAGGGGGAGTGTTTCTGTTTTTTCTATCGAACTGTAAAAAACATGAATAACTGAGACGGTTTAAATTTCCAAACAACAAGGCTGAAATCACTTTTCGTTTCAACCAAATCTAACTTTTTCAATTTTCAGCTCTTGGTCTGGGTCTGTGATGTTTTGATGCTTCTCAGCATATTGGGATGAAAATGGGTTTTCAGTTCACTCTTCTGCTACTTCATTGTTGCCTAGTAATACCTTCATGATGCTAAAAGGATTTGACTGCCATCTTCAACTAATCCTACCATTATACTCTCAAAACAGCTCATTCCACGTCTGAAATGATTGCTTATTAGTTTTAATGGAACTAGACACCTGCACTGTAAATAGAAGAGTGCATCAAACCACGTTGACTTTTATTTATCCCTATGTATGTCTCTTGTGTTGATTGTCCAGTAGGATAAATGACACAAATTAAACACTATATCCATGCTTTAACAAGCCATATGACTAATTGCCCTTGTATTCTAAGCATATATACCAGAATACAAAGGCAGACTAGCTTTTAAAATAAATAAAAGCCTTTTATTTTGTCATCAATTAGGGTCCCACCTTTCCAGCTACTGTACATAGAAGCTCATTATGAAGGCCTGGAGCACTGCAAGACTTTCTATTCCACTCACTGCACTAATATTGGCTTTCAATAACACAAGACTCAGCACCAAAGGGAAAGCAATTCCCATTTTTATTCTGGTTATTGCTTCTGAGCCTGCAGATGTGTTGATGTGCTTCAGTAATGTAATGATGGATGGAGGGATGACTTGGCAGGCAGGCTTTAACTTTGTATTATTATTGTTATTATTTTTGGCATGAAATACATTTTTAAGTTTTCTTTTTACTATTGTACAGTAGATGTTGAAACATTAAAGTTGACTATGGCCAACCTAAATCAAGACACGCTCCTACATAACACAGGCCTTAAAGACACTGTGCTTGAAACACGCAATAATCTGTCAATTCATATTGCTTGTAAACTTTTCTAAATATATTTATAACGATAGCAAACACAATTCACAACTAAAAAGAGGAAATAACTCAACTAACAAAAACCGAAGAAAATGGCCAGTACATTAATTTGCCAGGTATCATTAATCATGAAATGATTATTTATCATTTAAATAGTATCACTGAGACTTCTTTCCTGTTACTCAAAATCAACTTATTAGCAACTGACCTGATTTACTTTATGTGATACATGACTGATTCATGTATCACTTTTTGTAACCAAAGTTTTGAGTTTGAGTTTTTGAGTACCTTTTTTTTGTTTAAGTCATGGTTTGCACATACATACATGGAAAGTGCAACAAAGAGCAATCAAATGCATGACTGGATTACAGTGCACACAAAAGGAAACAAGCTAGTGTTCAGAGGTGAACATACTTTGCCTTACTCATTAGCAGCTATAGTATTTGTGCTAAATAATACCAAAGTAAAAAGCGCATAGTATAGCTCTTGATTGTTAGGTAAGAATGTACTTGTGCAGTATCCTCATGGCTTGATACAGTTTGTAATGATTTTAGCTGACATTAATTTAGCATTTCATACCACTGTTTTACAGGTTAGGGAACCAGTTTGACTAATGAGCTCTATGCATGAAGAAGTAACTCATTTGTCTGCTTGCACCTGTCTGCCCTGAGCTGCTGACCCTGGTCTGATGCTCGGGGATTTGAGCGTCTCTTAATCTCAGCAGCATTCACCTTGCCAACCTAACACAGGCCCTTCCTGCTCTCCACAGAGCCACGCTCAGCTTTCAGGCTGCATACGCGATAATAACTGGACTGGCTTGTTGGTAGGCTCCGGTGGTCTCCACCATTAAAATCAGCTTGGCAACATGTACACATAAAGAACAGGCTGTTTCCAGATCTCTCCTGCCAGACTCTCTTTAAAGCGCCTTTCTGTTATAACATGATGGCTTTCAGGCTTCACACTTTGTAGTCATTGGCTAGGCTTGCATTTGATGTTGCTCTCACTTGTCCGCTAAGGGGAAATAGTCCTTTTTAGATTGGAGACTTTTAGTTCAACAAAGAGAGATGGGCAATGACTGCGTTCTCAGTAATTGATAAGACAACGGTGACTTAGATAAGACAATTGCTGATGACTAGGCGTAAAACAATTAAACACTGGAACTTTAGAATATTTGAATAAAATGCTGACTTTGAAATGTGTGAAATGAGGCTGCACATATGCTGATGACAAGTTTGTCACATTTTAGCTAGTTAAGTTAATGACAATCTCCAAATGATGTAACCTTCCCTTGCATTCATAAAGATTAAGTGGTTACAATATTTTCCAAAATATCCTGTCCAGCCTTACAACAAACCCCATGGTAAATGTGCTTGGTATCCATTTATCAATACTAGGCGCTAATACTATGATGGCTAGATACTGTGCCACCGTTGTGCGAATGATATGGAGTCTTTATTGCTCGTGATGAGCAGGTGACTCTTTTTATTGTAGCATTGATAACCACTGTATGAACTTATGTGTGAATGGGTGAATGTTGACTTGTGTTTTTAGGCACATTGATTGGATGCTTAGACTAGTATGGAAGTGTTGAAAATATGTTTCCGATTAACACGTCAGCACGTGGTCAGATCCAACTTGGCAGGATGAACCAACATATTTAAACAAAATACCCTGTTATGCAAACAAGCCAAAGCTGGTGAACTTAAATGAAATTAATGACAAGTTAAAGAAACATACAGCCCCTACTAAAGTAACAATTACACCTTGACAGTACAGATCTAACATGATTTATTATACAAGACTAGACTATACTTCTCTTTGTGATTCACAACACAATTAATTACAGTGCTTGCGTTAATGAGCATCCTCCATTAATCCGACAGAGTGTTACATAAAGAGTCACAGCCTAGTAGCGTTGCTAACAGGGCCCGGTCTCGACGAGTAAAACTAACAGGAGATTTATCAGAAGATAACGCACATACACAACAATTGTTTCACACACATACCTCGCTGACTTAAGAGATTTAAAGGTGATGTTGCACTAAGTTGATGAACCATGTTAAATTGTATCCCCACAGGGAACACATTTAATATTACAACATGGTGCAATATTAATGCTTCACACTTCCCCTATCTCCACCTTTTCAGTGTATGCCTAAAGGCTGACTTGTGTGTGTGTGTGTTTATATGCATGAACATACAATATGTTTACGCTTGTTTGTATATTAACTACTTATGAAGATTTATTTGACTGTTGAGGCTAATGAGGTGTTGGAAACGTTACAGCCAACTGCCAAAAGCGCTGCAGAAATTGCGGCTGATTTTAGTGTTTCATTTTGTTTTGGCACTTGTGAAATTTGGCGTTGTGTCTTGGGGTGGAATGAAAGATGCTTCTGGAACACATTTAGTGGAATAACAATACGGTCCAATATCCAAGGCCTTCAAACAGCACTAATGACACGTTGTTCCTGATTGAGCTGTCATGAGCTGATTGGCTTTGTTCATCCGGCATTAGAAGCGAAGCTGTTGACAGCTGAGGCAGCCAAATATTATGAGCCAACATATCTAAAAATAAACCAGGTCAACAATGCGATAAAAATAGATAGCAGTTTTGAAAGTGACTGAACAGATTGCTGTGCACTCTTATTTCGGCTTATTTTTCTATACTGTACCTAGCTCTGCCTCTGAGTTTAAAATGACACCACTCATCCTATTTCTTTGGCTACATCTTCTCAACGATAAAGAAAGCTTTTAAAGAAATACAAAATACCAATAATACAGTGCTGTTAATACTTTGTGATATTTTCAATTATTGAAAGACGAGAGGCTTAGAGCATCTTGACTTAGCTGTATAGGTTTGCAAGACTTTTGACCCTCCAAGATGTGTGTCTTTAAATATTGACACCAAAGTACATTTCACCTCTTTATTGATTCCCTAATTTAATTACATTTTAATCAAATTAAGTAGCAGGTTCAAATATATATATATATTTTTTCTACCTAAATTAAAGATCAATATATAGACAGTTTGGATGGAGGATGCTGAAGAACTAAGCACAGATTCATTCAGTGACGGAAAAAAAGCCCCAATCTCGTCTCACTCAACACACTAAAGACAACTATATTTTTGCACTTGCACATCACCATCACTGCAAATACATTTAACCCTTTTACATCTTACCATGACATTATACCCATTCTAAGTCAAACTGTAAAAACACATGTGATAAATGATCCTGAAGGCTTAAAAAACGGTTATGAGGAAGGTTATTATAATTCAAATGAATGCAAATGAACAACCATAGCCCTAAATTATAATGTCAGTGTTAATCTTATCACTTTTAATAAATGCTTTAAATTATGGCTTATAGAAATTTTATTTGAATATTTTACAAAAGATTGCAATTATATTCTTCATGACTCATGCAACCTGCGCTGTGCCACAATGACTTAATGTTTAAATTCATCAAATGTTTTTTTAAATCATGCATTAAAAGTAAAAAATAAGTTGTATTCTGTTTTTAATCATGACATGATAAAAAATAATACATTTTCCATTTAATTCTTCACTGTATTGACAGCTTGAAGTAAGAAAGATTTGTAAGCAATGTGTCAAGTAAAAATGAAATCTCCAAGCAGCAAGAGGAGCTTTATTTGGCAAACTGTCACACGTTGCTGTTATCTGTCTTCTCTTTTCACTTCTGTGTCTTCTTTGTGTTCCCATGTGTTCCTCTGAGATACGTCCTTGTTGGAAACGAGTGCTAGTGAGGAGGGGGAGAAACTAGCAGATAAAAGAACACACCCAATTTAAAAATGGCTCATAAAATCATCTGTGTCTTCAGCTGTAAATGTACACAAGACTACATTTGTCAGGTTGAAGTAAATCAGTACTTAAACATAAATTGTCATTAAAAAATGTGATGTCTCATATCAATAACATCTTCCCCAATGTTCCACAATGGAATGTGGAATACCAGAGATAATGATACATACAATAATAAACCTCAACCCTGCAGTAGACATATTTACTGTAAGGCTCCGCTTGGAGTTTTTATTTACATTCACAGTCTCTAATCATTAACACTGTTGGTTGCATTTCTTTCCTTATAAAATATTTGCCATGCTGATTTATTAAATGGAAACCCCATGTCAATGTTCCTCTTCCCTCCTTTTGAAGGTGCAGTACTACTGCCAGAAGCTTAGAATATTGTGAAACTGATGGCAGCGATGTGTATGCCTTCAGCTTGTGTGTTTACATGGTATCATTTTTAACACAAAAAAAAGATGCATATAACGCTGCCTCTATCATCGAAATATTGCTATTCGTTGATGAAGTCCAACAGAAATCACAATTAGTCATACTTTTTGCACTCATTTTCCAAATGATATTTGGAGTTTTTTAATGAAAATTCGTTTTTGTAAGTGAATATTGTAGTCTCTGAGGGGGGTCATTCCGTCTGTTTGACAGTGGTGTGCGCTAGCGTTAGCAGGGGCATGGAGAGAAGATGTAAGCAAACTTTTAAAACTGAAGGCAAAGCCATTGGAAGAAGTATCTTTTGTTAGCATGGATAGTAAGGACCACACCAACATTTAAACTGATTGAAAAAAACATTTACGGCCCGTCCACACTACAGCTTCGACAGCTTCAAAAACGGCTTCCAACGCGTCTGCCCATTCACTTTGAATGGGGTGACGTCACGTTGCCTCGCTTTTCGCCGAACTGAATTGTGGGTAGCATGGCTGAGCTTCTCCGGCATCTCCGGCTTCAGAAGTTGAAAATTGTTCAACTTCTGACGCCGGAGAAGCCGGAGAAGCCAGCGCCAGCCAATCAAATCCCGTTTCTGAAAATCTGACAGCTCAAGTCCTAGCCAATCAAACCGCGTCTAAGCTGGGAGAGATATCCCGCCGTTCATTTCTATATTTCAAAAACAGATGGAGGAGAAACTAATTACCGGTTTTGTATGACCAGTCCCTTAACTTACCGGGATACAACCAGAGGAACCAGGCATGTGGGGAGGTGGCAGAGACAGTGGGTGAAACTGGTAGGCTTTCGCCTGTTTGGGGATTTTATATCCAGTTTACGTAGTGTTAACATTGCTATTGCTTTGTATGTCGGGGGCGGGAGATTCATGTGATAGGTTGTTGGTCGCGGTGTTCGCAAAAAATCTCCAAGCTTCAGACACGCCCAGCTCCAAGCTTTTTTTGAAGCTGTAGTGTGGACGGGCCGTTAGTCCTTTAAAGCTCCCATGTCATGGCCATTTCCACTGATCATAATTCCATTGTTGAGGTATACTAAAATAGATTTATATTGTGCAATTTTCCAAACTCACATTGGTTTCGCATACAGCATCTCTGTAAAGTATGTGTATTCAGCAGTATTCACTCTCGCCACTAAACGGCTCGTACAGCTCTTGCCCCCCCCCCTCCCTGTGAGCCCAGTGTGCTCTGATTGGTCGGGACGTTGTGAATTATCTAATGAGTTAGTGCTTTTAGTCAGCATGACCATAAGCTTATGATTAAAGGCAACTTCACTGCTATAGGCATATACAGTTAAAAACAAAGACATTTTACAGGCTGTATGAAAACTAGTCATCAATCTCCGTATTGGAAAGCTCATGGCATGCTGACTGGTTAATGCAAATATATTTGTCAAATGGATGAACCCATCAAGAGGTATCATGTCATTCTTTTTCCCTTTTGGATACAGATGTGTTTTATAAAGGTAGGTACCGGATTGACAGAGAAGAAATATACACTGTAGCAAGAACATAATATGCAGTATATTTTAGTTGGACTTTAACCTTATGGATACAGACTGACAGAGAAAGACTGGAAAATGACATGTTCAGTACCAAACAGAGGAATAAATAGCTCAGCAAGTTGTTAGCCCTCCACTGACATGTCGTATACTGTGTTATTTGACTTTTCTTGCACAGCACAACCCCAAGTAATGTTTGGCTTGGTGCAGTTCACAGAGAAAAATAGATAACACATTAAATGTCCTTTTACTAATCTTGTCAATGCGATAGTGGCTCCAGGACACAGCTGAGGCAGGATCAGTCTATTGTGCACCAAGGCTTGTACCATTCATTGCTCCACAATGCCTGGCATTGTGCATCATTCAGCTTTGTTGCTGAGAAAATCATCCCGGCTAGTGGCAACAATGGTGATACACACGGCTGATCTGATTGCAGTGCGGGAGCGCTCGCTTTCATCTGTAATGCTGGAAAACAGATCATGTAGCTGGAGCTCTTATCTTGGAGATGGATGCTGACAGCCAACACAGGCCACGCTCACTTCCTCCTGTTTCTTTTTTTCCCCCTCCTAGCTTAATTGTTTATTTCGTCTTTTGCACCTCTCTCCCATTGCTGTAGTTTCTTTCAACTGCATCTTATGGTCTTTAGGCTCATAGCTCCCTTTTCTTATCCATTAATCCTGTGAATTCTTTTTATTTATTCCCCTCTTTTCCTCTCTTTCTTCCCTCTTCCTTGCCTACTTCCAATCTTTTCCATTTTGTAACTTCCCCCCCCCCCGCCTATTGCCCTCCCTCCCTTTTCTGACCTTTCATCCTGATTTAATGCCTTTTTCTCTTTCAACACTCTTTTATCACCTCTTCCCAACACTTCCATCCACACCCCACTTCCACACATTTCTTGTTTTATCAGGCTCTTCATCGCCGGCTCAGGCCAGATTTAAAAGCCACATGTAGCCCCATCGCCTGATCTTGAGAAGATAGCTGATCCCAACGATGCTATTTTAAGCCTGTCATGCATACACTCCATCCTCTTCCCTTCCACAGAGAGCTGGCAGCCACAAAGAGGGACATGAAACATACATTCGTCTCTCACACAGACTTTCTCTTCCTGATTGTGACTTTGAAATCAGTATAATTAACTGTATTGTCAGGGGACGAGCCAGACAGAAATAGCAGATTTCTCTCCATATGCCGTTGCTAAACAGATGATTTAATTGTCCTGAAGTTTTGTCAGAGGACTTGGTGTCAGTAGAATACAAGTTTGAAATGGTAATTGTAGATATCTTTAGCAGTGTCTTTCAGCATCATTAACTATGAAGAAACTCCTCCTCCTGCTCCAGTTCCGTCTCCTATGTCTGATCAGTCTATTCCAGTCCCAGTGGCCACCGTGAGACTTAAATAGACATTATCTGCATGATCAGTGAAAGTACTTAAAGTGGAACTACTTGCTTTATGAGGATTGGGGCATCACAGTTATAAATAATGTTCTTGGGAAGAGACCTTCTGCGGCTAAAGTGCAATTCCATTTATGTTTAAAGTCAACATAATCCCGCCCTTGTTCTAAAAACTGCAGTAAAAAGGGCTTCCTTTTTTTTTTTCTTGATATCTGACATTTTGGAATGCTGTACTTTTCTGCAGCATTACAGATTAACAGAAAAAATAGGTCCCAAAAGAATATGTATTCCTATCCCATATTAAATACGGTGGCAGTAGCAGTTGGATTGACATCCTTTGGTTGTGTTGATAGGACACATGGGAGCTTTACAGTGTGCGAATATATTGTGTGGATATGAGAGATGGCTGTTTTTTTTGTGCACAGTTCTCACCTGTCACTTCCAGCCCTGCCTGGCTCCCCGGCCCATTAGACAGCTTCCTCTCGTTGCTGCAGATCACACCTGATCCAATCCCTGGCCTGCACAGCTGCCTCTCACTCCCTCGTTAGCCTCTCACTACATACAGTGGGAAGTTAACTCCTGTTATTTGTGAGGTCGTCCTACTGGCCTTACCACTTTAGCTTTCTGCTTTTCCATCCTTCGGTCTGTAAGCCTCGACTGACCTTCGAGCAAAGACACTTAACTTACTGCTTGTGGGTCCAAGTGACAAAAGAAACTCCAGGCTAAATCAATAATACAAATGTACCGGTAATGTGTATATTGTATTATATGTATCTTTCTTGTTATCAAGTGCCTTCTCACTGTCGTTCAATCAGTTGACTAATTGTGCATTTTAAGATGACTGGTGATCAAATCAACCAATTCACTTTTCAACAAAATCAAAGTGGGTTTTTTGTGTTTAATTGAGGAAAGGCCCTTTGTTTTACTCATTCATTCACTTCTCTCTATTAAGTCAACACATACTCTATAGTACAGTATGCAGCAAATTGAGACTTCAGTCATTTGAATAATCACAATGTATCGCATAAAATGTGTAGCGCTACATAGTGGATAGGCAGTATGCCCTGGACCCTACTATTTTCTTTCTATTGTGGTAATTATTTTAGGCATTGCACATTTCACGCTCAGAATTAGAACACTCAAATACAATTGATTGAGATGAAATATAGCACTGTGATAAAGTGTAGTACTACATTACTGTATATATATACACAGTAAAAGTGATTTTTGATATAACCCACAATTCGCATTTACTTCCTTCACCCACAAAGCAAAGAAAATATATAGGCCTGCAGATTGCAAATGTTCTTCATTTACCCCACATTGGTAATGTCTTTTACTGCAGCATTCAGTTATTAGATTAGGGTCTAATCCACAGCCATTGCCCGGTGATATTAATAAACATTTGCCATTTGCCAAACAATATATCGATGCAGTTGCTCTTACCGAGACCTCATTTTGCAACTGAGCTAGGGCTGAGCAGCCATCCACTCATGCGTAAAATATGAATCTCAAATGAATAATCAATATTAAAATGTTACCATCCGTCTTGATAATGTAGCGATCACCACAGCAAAAGATGATGAGAAATGCGAACAAATACAAGTCTTAGGTTGCTGTACAGAATGTCTCGTTTATTGGTTGTCGTCATACATTTTCAAAATGACTATATGCTTTGTATCTAAAGACTCTACAGGGATTTGCACTGTCTCTAAAGACAGATGTAGTAACACCTGGAATACAGAGCAACTCTCACCACATATGTTTGGCTATATTGCATATCATTCAATTGCATTTCTGGAGATGAATCTACATATCATTTGACATCCAAAGATTTTGATAGGCAGGTTTTCCTAATTCATTAATCACCCTATTACTATATCATTTTGTAAAGGATTCATGGTGGAAATCACTCTGTTTTTCAGGCGTTTGTTCACACTGCAGAGTTTAATTTTCATTTGATAGTGTTATACACCTGTGGAGGAACAGCAGACACCATCAACACATTGTGCTTATCTTTTTTTTTTCCTTCTTTTTTTGCAAGTTTTCTTTTTTTCTGTTAAATATCAGTTTTTGACATAATCGTTTTCCACAAGAACAGACTAAGTTAAATCTGTTATATGTTTTGTATACCAACATGCACACAATGTATCTGAACCATTTTTTCTTTTTAGTGCCAGAACAACATACATAAAAACAGACGCCCTTTTGTTTCAAACAGCATGTGCCAAGTCCACCATGGTGGTACCAGAATAGTGTGATTTTCTTGTGGTTCTCAGACTCATCAAAGGCAGGAGAAAAGTAACAGGGCCTGCATTCATGTACATCAGGATTCACTTGCAAAACATGACTATAACTTCAGGAAAGAAAATCACAGACTGTAGTCGGGCACTCAATGATACCATAAATTGACAAACTTATCAGTTCAGTCCCTCTTCTTTTGCATACATCACATTTGACTTAAAACAAAATTGCAATCATTCAATATCAATAAGATATACATCATATTTTATATATTTTTTATTTTTAGGCCTACAGAACTAAACACCATTGTATGTGCTCTGAAGATGAAAACTGGTCAGCTTTCTCCCTCATGGCAGACACATTATGTGTGGCTGTGTTGTGCATTTAAGGTGATTATTAATATGAATCTCTTTTTTAAATACTTAGTTGTCTGTGGTTTTTTTAAACTTTATACATTGTGCAAAAAACAGCTGTATTCTACTCTAGAAGGCCACCAGGTGTCTTGGTATTCATTTTCACTCAGTCTGTTCAACAGCTTTCCTAATCACTTCTTGAGACAAATCTGTTTTTGAAAATGCTCTCAGATAGATTTCCGTGACTGATCGACCTTCTCGTTGAATCATCTCAAAGTAAACAAACCCAACACATTTTCAAAATGGCAGGCAGAGGCAAGCAAACACAATCCCTAATATCCCTTTGCTTAAGCTGGGCTGAATATGAACAGCACAAGAGTAACCACTGCAGAGGTCGAAAAATAACTTTACAAAAATATGCAAAAAGATATCGAACAAATCTTTCTCAACTTTCCACTTTAAACAATAACCATTTTTATGTGACTTGTAACCATAATCCTCATAGTTTGTAACAGGTAAATAAGGACCTACTGTGCCATAGTTTTAAAAACAATAATGTGTGAAAAAGTTATAATTTCTCTCTTGGGTCAGACCAGGAAAACTAACAAGGTAAAAATACCAGATTTATATATACAATATAGTGCAGTCAGACTTGTAATGTATTTACTTCAGCTTATGAGATTTAAATTGTAATGTGACTGTGATGTTAAAGTTTTGATCCTCAGCTTTAACTTGTAAGATATCTTGGGAAATAAGTAGAAGTGGCCCCGAAATGAAGTTGCCTGATTCAATATTTGGTTTGCAAATCATTTCCAGACTACTCTGCCCATTCTGCCAGGCTATACTGCTGCTGTCTTCACTGCTTTGTGGTTTTAGATGCTTGTCGCCTTCAGTCTGGTCTTCAGTAGTAAAGTACATTATCAGTTGGACTGAAGTCAAGTGACTGACTTGGTCTGAAATGTTTGGCAATAAAAAGTATGTTTTTGCCCTGTCTATGTGTGAAGAGTTATTGTCCTGCTGCCTTTTGTTCAATGATTGGAAGGTAAAAGGACTGTGAATCTGATCATTCTCCCCCAATGTGGGTGTTAACACCCTCAAACACTGTAAGAAGCTGGGAGTAAGCAATTTCATCTCTTAGTTCTTTCATTTAGGTCCAATCTCCAGAGTACAGAGTCAAAACAAAAAGCACATTATTGTTGTAACACTCTCTATCTGCACTGCACGGTAACAAACTCTGCAGGGTTGCAAAGGGAAAGTTTGCACCTTTTTAGATTTAGAAGAAACTAATCTTTTTAGCCTTTTGTTGCTGTTTTATTAAGGCCTGAACATAACTCTTGAGATTTATTGATTGCAATTCAGCAACGCTGAAATGTCTTAGTCACCAGTGACTGCCTCTGTGGCGCTGTCAGACAAATGTGCTGACAGGCAGTTTATGACACTCGGAAAGCATTTGTTATATTGGTAAATATATAATATGTTATTGTAAGTGTGTATTATATTTCCCCCTTGTCCCTGATGGCCCAACACTCTAAATGATAAAACAAGAATGGCTGTATTATATTAGCGTCAGTCTACTGCATCACTAAAAACAACGTAGCAGCCACATCTCATGGATTTGCATGTTATATACAGAGTATAATACATTTGTCTGGTTAGGTATGATTTATGGTGTTTATTTACATATAATGTGTTTGGATCAACATATTTTAACTTCAGCTCAAAAGATAAATGACTTTAAAATGAAAATGTAATATCTCAGCAATGTAGAAAAATAAGTCATATTCATTGTTTTGACATGAGGAAAAGGGTTGGTTGGTATCTAGCACCTATTGCAACCATGTTATTGTATACCAGTCTAAACCGCAGAAGACATATGGGTACCACTGAATATATAATAAGTAGTTGTTTTATTCCCCGTGAATCACTCAAATACATTTAATGGGCAACATAATGGCATTTGATAATCTAATATTTAAAGGCCTTCAGATAGAAAAATAAGTATAATAGAATATTGTTTTCCCATTTTCCATTTCTATTAAAGGTCCCATGTCATGGCCATTTCTACTGATCATAATGACATTGTTGAGGTCTCCTATAATAGATTGTACATTGTTGGAGCTCCTGCCACCCTCCCCCCCACCCGCCCCCCGTGTTGGCGGGACGTTGCGGGGCCCGCCCTTTGAGGCTCGAGGAGCGGACAGTGTGAGCTGGATTACTGGTGTTGTTTCCTGGTTGCTGCGTGGGGTCTGCGAGACAGCGAGACACCGCTCACTCACAGTTCGACACACTGAGTGGAGATCCACGGAGCCGCGGCTGAGAAAAGACAAGGCTGAGTGAGTGTGTGTGTGTGTGTGTGAAGAGCTCCACGGATTGGTCCATTTGCACCTGGGTATGGTCACGTCACCGTCATACTCAGAAAAAGCTACATAACACACAAGGGGACGGGAAAAGCATGACATGGGACCTTTAACGTATAAGGTTTTTTAAATAATGTGATCTTTGAATGAGTTTGAACTATGCATATTGTACTCTTTTGTGCATGTGCTTTAAATTCAACTGTATACCTTGTGCTGTGTAAAAGCTATGATTGTTTATAAAGCCCATTTTTGTGCACCTTCATAAGCTGCAATAGCAACAACTCATAGAAGCTTTGATCGAGATCATCTGTGAAAATGCTTTTTCCCTGTCGCCTCTTTTTTATTTTCCTTCTGGAAAGGAGGTCATTCTGCACTTGAATGTATGTAAGTCAATTTATCAATATTTATAACTTTCTGGTTCCAACTATATCTTCCATCAAAAGTGTTTATTATATTACACTATTCATAAATACCAAGATGTTACCTGAAGCTGCGATTAACCAACTTGTTTCTTAAACAGTTCAGCAATCATATCAACCATTTCCTCTCACTGAAAAATAAATCTGATCAAAGGTGTATCATAATTTGGACATAATTAGGATTTCCTTTCACTTTACTTTGGACACCATGCTCTATCACTGAATCGTGTATTTGTTCCCTACTGTTGAACAATCCACTGTACAATATGCTGAATCCTATTTAAATATGTCATCCTAAAACAGAGAATGTGATGTCAAAAACATTTTAATTAACAGTAAACTAATCTGACAATAGGTGTGTTCATGGAATTTGTCATCCTGAAAAGATTGCCATCTTAACTCTTAAAATAAAGGTGTTACATTTAAAACATAATTACATGTCGGTGTGCTTTTGCCATTTGAGGTTTTTAACTCAATTCAATTTGACAGGCTAAAATCATTTTAAAATCATAAGGTCATTAACATTCGGTATAGTTCCAAAAGAGCCTTCAATAGCAAATTAAATATATATTGTACTATTTTTAAATAGTTATCTGCTATTTTGTTCATGTTACCACATTATAACACATCACACAGACCCTGAGACAGGAGGACATAAATGCATACATAAATTAAGGCTAATTTTCACTAAAAACATGACCAGCTTGTCTTTGTTTGTTACCAAGAGGCTACATCAATAACTGTAAATAAGATCTATCAGCTCTAACTCTACCATAAAATCAAAACCTATCGATCGCTGTGTCCACACTCAGTCGAGCCTTTGTCGTTTCAAGGATATTGACAAAGATTAATCGCTTTCTATGTGGGAATTAAGTGAGTGTCATTATGGTGAAGTAATTTGCCAAAATCCCTATGCTATAAATGTAAAAGTGTCTATGTATAGGTGTGTTAAGTCAGGGATTTTCTTATTGGATCATCTGCATTTCTCCAAGGTTTGATCATTACATTAAATTATTCAGTCTTTCACCTATCCTTCACTCATTAATCTGGTAATTGCTCCCCATCTAACCAACACGGCAACATAATCCATGCAATACAGGGAAGTGCATTTCACTGGGGGTGCATTTGCAATATAACTGATATTAGAAGTGGAAATGAATTGGGCTGCTGATGAAGTTGTACCTCCTCCTGCCTCAGAAGTCATCAAATGCTACCTTAAAACTAAGTAATTGACCTAGCTGTTTACGCCACCATAGCAGCAGAGAGCTCTGGGTGTATTTATAGTGAGAGCACTGTCGGGACAGCATGAATTATTAATGGGTCCTGATGTAGATTTATCTGTGACCTCTAGGCCACCTGGGTGCGAACACACACATATTAACACACACATTCACATACTTAATCAAGTGTCTTTGTGGACTAAAATTGTGGCTCTTTTTATGTTATTTTCCAGGCAAATGATGACAGATGACAGTTGTGCAGTCCAGTAACCCTCAGTAACCCCTATTGTAGCCATTAGTGAGCCTTCGGGTTGTTAATCGGTTCATAGAAGATGTCTTTCACCCACTTGGCTTGGTCCATAGAGATCAATTATTCAAAGCTCTGAAGCATTCAGCAAGGTACAGCACATACTTACAGTACATACAGTAGACCTAAACTACACACACACACACATACACACGTCAATAAGAGAACAGTCTAGTTTTGATGCTTCTTGCTAGCTTTTGTGTAGACTTTCAACCCATTGGCATAAAGGTCAAGTTCCCCCCAGAAACTGGATTCAAATGAGTTTAGTGTTATCTCCCTATTGTTGCAAAGGTCATGATCAAAAAACATGTAAACTGATCCTTGGCCTCGTGTGTCCGCTCCCTCTATCCTGGCTCAAACGCGGTACTTTCTCAGCAGGTCTGCTTGCCAATTGTACTTCCTCTCGGGGAACCGCTCCGGGATCTTGATCTTGTGGAAGTCTTGAATGCACTTATCCAGCTCCTCCTCGGTCGTCATCTTTTCTTTCGCCGGCCTTTTCTTGCTGGTGCTGGTGTCCCGGGAGCTCGCCGTAAGCGTGCGCAGCAAGTCACTCTTTCGCCGCTGCTCTGACTGCTGAACCGTGCCGATGGGGCCCTTTTTCGGTGGCCTGTCCAGGGTTTGGACGGTGGTGCGGGGGTGTGACTGGCGGCTCACTGGCCCGCGGATGACCGTTCCCTGGGGAGAGCTTGCCTCTGACTGGCTCTCGGAACTGGAGGTGGAGAGCTCGTTGAAGGAGGTGCCACTCTCGCCGTCGCCGTCGCCCTTGTGGTTCTTGCAGCAGCAGTCGCAGGGAGGGGAGGACCAGCGAGATTGACCACCTGGAGAGACATAGAACCAGAGAGGAAGCTACAATTAGAATTCAAGCAGAGCAATTGTTTCCACCTTTTCTTCTTTCCTGCGTCGATCATCGTGAACAGAAAAACGAGACGTCGACACACTGAGAGCCACAATTTAGTTAGACAGGAGAAGAAAGGCAGGAAAGAACCCCGAAGACAGACAGAAAGAACAGACAGCTAACGCCGAATGCCTATCACCGAGAACAAAGGGACGTGACATCAGAAACACCTGGCTTCCTTTCAATCTAATCTTGGAAGTGAGCCACCTATACATCCATGCTGTCAAATGAAACAAGTGGAAGAACTTGTACTATTGAAAACACACAACAAAGGTCCAGATTAAAATGCTATGAATGTACCGACAGCAAAACACTGAATGCAATGGTACTTGCTTTAATGAAGCGATACAAATTGAATACATATTTTTTCAAGTATTTGAACTGCAGTTATTGTAATCTTGAGTCCGTCGATTTAATGAACAAATACAGATTCAAATCTAAATGACGTATGTGCAGTGTCAGTTCTCCAAAGCATGTCTTCCCTTTCACCAGCAAACCTATTCATACAAATTCATGGTTAGATCAAGACTAAACAACACATGATCAAAGGCTTGTGTTATATAATTATATATATATAGATGTTGAACTACCCAGTATGCATTGATGTTGCGATTTGCAGGTCAAGAAATGTCAAGATCAAATATTGTTTCTGCAGCATTCAAATGAAAAATATTTTCCAAGTAATAGAGGTCCTAATTATCATTTAAATACCATTGAAACGTTTGACCTTTAGATGGCTTGGGTTTGCAGTATTTAAAAGAAACCTTTATACCTTCTTGATAATTTTCCATCCCTTTGCAAAGTGTTTTGATATTCTGTGCAATTATTTGATTAAAAGGGGCAAAGGTCAGAAGATGGTTACTATGGAACTAGAGCTTAGTGAGAATTATAGAAAGTTCTCAGTGTCGACGAGGCTGAGGCGGCTGCCAAAAACTTTAGTGTGGTCCAATACCTAACATAGGTGAAAGGAATCAATTGCCCACCCTAACCTACGTGTGATTGTACAGTGAAAGGATGAAAGGCACACAGGAACCAGAGCAGTGTCACACCTCTCACTGCAGGAAGAAGCCATTTATTTTTCATGCTAATCTGCTGAATAATTGAAGAGATATCTGTTGCTGATGGACTCCACATACAGTACGTGCCAGCTTCCGCTATTTGATGCATCCTCCGCCCCATCAAATTCAATAGTACCATAGTTTCTTTTCATGTGCTACTGAGTATTCCACTTCAAACGAGATAGTACAGAACTATAAATAATGCTGCTTAAAAATAAATGCCCCCCCCCGCTGCTTTTACTTCTGTCCTCAGCACCGTATTTGGATGGTTTATAGAGAGGCAGCCAAACAAAAATCTATTCATCCAATGCTTGTACCTCAGAGCACCGCTCATAAACCTGCTGCTACGTATCGTTATTATTTTTATGTGAAATATTTCTTGGACAGCTCCGACACTTAAAACAACCATTGAGTACAGCGCTAAATAACACACACAAAAACACACACGCACACACACATGCACACTGCCTTCCTGCTGTGTATGTAAAATAAACATCACCCTATTAAAGCAATGACAGAAATAGGACGTGACACCGTTTGTCACCCATCATAGTTCTTAATCTCTTTAATTAACAATGGCATTTACAGCTTTCACATGCACAAAGACAGAGAATAATAACCCACCATGCTCTAATAGGGTGACTTATTAATGTACACTCCACCAGAAAGCCTTCAATAAATAAAAGACGTGTTTGTTATGCAGATGCATGATAGAAGACGTAACCCCCATGATATGTAGAATTACGTCTCTTCCAAACCTTTGTTCAGGGACACATGAGTTAATTTATGTCACTCTGAGTAAATAGCTAGTGCTCTGATCGATGGGACGCAGACTCCTAATTGGTGTTTTGAAAAATGGCCCCAGACTCCGGTGAATTGTTGAGCCTGCCAGTAGCCAATCTGCCTGTCCAAATAACATTAACACGATGAGACGGCTAAAGCTGCTGAAACAAATGTCTTAAAGAGCCTCATGTGAGTGTGTGTGTGTAGCCTTGCATCTGTATATTTGATATATGGCTTTCTGATCAAACGAGTAATTACATCCACCTCCTTGTAGCCCTGCGCACTAAGTCTCGACAGTGACATGCTGCTTTAATTTACAGGTATTGTGAATAGCTATTAGCCTCTCTCACCAAAGACCAGGGAGGGATCACATGTATTCTCTGTCAAACCTTTAGCTTCATGACAAATTGTCTAGCAAATATATACATCGAGAAAACCACTTACAGGTAGTTTAAAATCCAAGCACTGATAACTGTGATTTTAGATAAGTAATTGAGTGTCTTCCCTCCTGACATTTCGCTGTGTGTTATTTTGTATTTGTGCTGTTGTTTTTGTTGTAAAGTGTTTTTATTGTAAAGTGTTTTTATTGTATGTACAGCACTTTGGGCTCGACCAAAAATCGTTTTAAAATGTGCTCTATAAATAAAAATTGATTTGATTTGATTTCCCTCTCCACTACAGTGATACTTTAATTATGTTCCCAAAAGGGTATCAGTGTTCAGTGTTGATGCTTCATGGCACATTACGTCATGTTAGTGGTAAAACCAATTTCCCCCGCTAATTGAAGTGGCGAAAAGTGTAAATATAAAGACCTGCATCTTCTCAGTGGTATTTACACCACAAGTTTATAATGTCTTGCTAATTTATGCGAAAATTAAACCACTCTTGATGATGTGTTTATTCAGGTTAAACTCCTTTTTATCCTTCTTAATTGCTAATGTGAGGTTTATCTTATTGCTTCACACGCAACGCCTCTGCCTTATAAGAAACGACAAAGGAAACAGACATAAATTAATTGTACCTAACTGTTATTAATGATTTGCATTTTTGACAGGTTGCTCTGGAGCTTCAAAGTTTACACTGATGGAGGTACCATAATTAAAGGTCAAGGTTTCAGAGTCTAAAGGCTATAGCTGCCACACAAGCAGTTTTCATTTTAATTATACTTGTGAGGAATGTTGCATCTTGTTACTGAGTGGCCCAAAGGATGCCTGCATTTATCGTTCCAGGAAGATATTTATAACTAAGTTTGCTTCTTCTTTTTCTGCACCTGAGGTCATTTAAATGACAGGAACTGCATTACGTTCACCAACATCATACCTAGGCAGCCCACTTACTGGGGCAATGTATCAGTACTCCTGATAATACATGATTATTTGAAAAGAAAAAGCCATTTCCTATCTAGTCATTTTCAGAGATGAGGTATTTAAGCTCTCCACATGCCAGGAATTTGACAGTTTATTTCTATGACAGTGATACACCACAGGATGATCCGCTCACTCAAAAAATAACCTGAGGTTCATTTTTCATACGAGTCAGGAGATATCTTGCGGGGAGCGGCGTCCCCATTTCCTGTCACTCACGCCCACATGCATGTCGGCATTTTTGAGAAGATGTAGAATAAATCACAGGAGGCGAAGGGGAGGCACAGCTACTAGCCAGAATCTCTCTGATTATGAACTGAATAATAATGTTATAGTTTGTAGCTTATGGCACGTTATGTACAATTGTATATGAGAATATATTTATTTCATTGCAGTGTATTTCTAATTAAGATAGCTGTGTAAAAACAAGGGCAAAAAGGGCCATTTACCAAAGACTAATAAGAAGGATAAGC
>CALSBZ010046809.1:953230-977586 GCA_943591055.1 Gobionotothen gibberifrons
CACACACACACACACACACACACACACACACACACACACACTTCCTGACAGGTGCTTTAGGCTCTGATGTATTGATCTCAGCAGGGACCTTCACAACTTGTGTTAGCTCTGGCGAGTAAAGAGACCTGGCTGCCTCACAAACAATCACAGTGGAATAGAATAAACTCTTCCACACAAACACACACACTGCACACTAAAGAGGTTAAACACACATTTAGTACACAGCTCAATTATCCAGATGTATAAGATCTATCATTCTTTTGCATCTGTTCCCTACTATATGAAACCCTGACCCTATGGAGGCTTTGTCATCCTGAAGGTGAGACTTTCCCGCAGTACAAACTCTCTAAAATGAATCTCCTCTGTATGCTCCTTTCCTAGAACCTCTTCTATTTGTTGTCCTTTTTCACCTGTGTCTCCACATATATCTCTCTTACCATTCCCCTACTAATGCCTGTATCGATGGTTTGGCGCATCAGTGGAAGTGTATGGACGATTGCCCTCTGATTGATTTCTGTCATACAGCCTCTCAGCACTGGGAGGCTGTTCACTGGAGATACTGTACGTTAAAATCTGATCATCTCATCATATGATGTTGCCATGGAAACACAAACTCGCCATAAAACACGATGTCGACGTAACTCAATGGTAAATGGTCCAAACATATACAAGACTTCAGATGACCGTTAATGGTAGAGCCCTCAACTCGTCTCTGATAACGAGGCAGCCCTCAACGCATCGTACACACGGTTCCGTCACGTGCTTCAACGGAGACGCTTCCCATTCACTTTGAATGGGCTGACGTCACGCTTTGCCGAACTGAATTGTGGTTCCGTTGCTTCGCTTTGCCTCCGTTGTGAAAGTTGAGAAAATTTCAACTTTTCAATGTCGACGGAAGCGCCAGCCAATCAAATCTTATGCCAGTACAAGCGCTAGCCAATCAAACCGCGTGCTTTGTGTGGCGGGGCGGGAGATTAATGTGATTGGTTGTTGGTCGCGCCAGACAGGCCCACCGGCAAGCTTCAACGCGACGGAAGTAGTAGTAGTCTTCATATGCCGTTGTTATGGAGACAGATTCCTCGCCATGAATCACGGTTTTGCTGTAACTCTTGTATACGTTGTCTAAACAGCACATAACCTCACACCTTTCTCGATGGTCCTGAAGACATCTACGTGACACATCAATTTGTAGACAACAGCCAATCTGCGCAGATTGTCGAAGACACGCTCGTCCCTGCTTGCAGCCTTAATTATTGTTGTGTTTTATATATGGGTTAGGGTTAGGCATACAATAATGGACTGTATTATAAACTGTATTATAAACGCTTTTTAATCTAGAGTCTTGGCTATAAATTATAATCTTATAATATCATATTTTCCAGTGTTGCCTAAGTGATATATTTAAGTATAAAATAAAAGTACTTCATCTCACAGGTAAATACAAATGTCACATGATGGTTAACGCTCCGGCCCTGATCAGCTCTACAGTAAATGATTTCAGTGCAGCAAAAGCAAATAAACCTCTTCTATCCATCACTCAGTTGTTTCTGTATCCCACCTCAACTCTGCCTTTTGCACCTCTCTGCCACTGTCTCACTCCTCTCTTCTCACCTGCCTGTCTCTTATTCAGTCCGTCCCATCTTCTTCTGTCTTCCCTGCTCAGATTTTCCTCCATCCATAAGGATGATTTTCGAAAAAAACCTCAAACCATACATACAGATTTAACTGCATTTTACCATCAGAAGATTGTGGCTCTGATATTTCATACATAATAAACTGAATACATTTTAAACTCAATAATTAATGGACTGGCCCCTCTGATGCTATTACTACAGTACAATACTAAGGAATGTTGAGATTATATGAGCGAGGGTTCAGTCTATGCGAACAAAAACAAAGTGGAAGAATTTGTTCCTCCCTTGAGCATCAGACCGATGTGTAGCACCATAGAGAATCAATCAAAAAGAGAGAAAATGAGACGCTGGCTGTACCCTGTGTGATTTTATGGGCATACGAGTCTATTTTCTGGTTGAGAGCTGATGTAAAATGGATTTTATTTTAGTTCATAAGCTCAGACAAATGCTCTTTGTTCCACAAAGTCGGTCTTATGTTATTGTCTGCGGAGAAGCTCCTGCAGCACTTTGGCACGACCTGTTTATTGTGATAAAAATGTGATAATGTGTTTATCAATAAGGAGATTATACTTTATTTTAAAATATCTTCCAGGGCAAAGAGAGGTTGAAAGAACAGCAACTTAAGTTGACAGTCATTTAGAGTCTTGCCCAAGGACGCTTCAGCGTGACAGATGTTGCTTTAGTCAGGAGTGTGGACCTGCAGCAGCCGGCTGTACATCTCAGCTGTCGGCCCTTAGCTGTGGGAAGAAGCTTGGTGGGTCAGATATGGATTTAACTGTCCCTGGCCCTGGGAAGCAATTCTGGACCAAGATATCAGCTGCCAAAGGAAAATTCAACATATTCAGAATACAAGACGTGTATGTTCCCAAGCAGACTGTTGGTTTCGATCTGTATTTGCAATGTTGGCATAATAGATAACGAGAATAAGGCACTTTCTTATCCCTCTCCCCCTTTGCCTCTCTCTGCTCCTCCCGTCATTTTCTTTATGCAGCGTAATTAGTCCCTCACAAGGCAGCACATAATGTGACTGACTGTTCATCCTAAACAGCCACTTCTTTAATGCTAACATGTTCTCACCACTGCATTTAAGGGTGGACAGTGTAAGATATGGTCTGATTTTTTTGCAAACCAATAAAAATGGGCGAACATTATCAACATAATTGATGTAACACAGGTTACAGTGTTGTTATGGTGTTTATTATATTAGTGTTGCAGAGATATGTACTGTAATTAGCATGCTAACTGACTACTTGTTGTTTCTTCATAGGTAAAATGCTGCCCCCTTTTTCCTTTGAGCAGCCGGCTCCGTATAACACGTTGCACATTTAAGGGTAAGTGTGCTTCTGCACTCACGCTTGTTTTGTTTTGTGTCCCTGTGGAGGGGAAATGCCTCTCTTGCCTTGAAGCAGGTGTTACATTTTCCTTCTGAGGGTGACACTGTTTGGTGGAAGGAGTTTCCATTTCTAGCATCACTTGTATTTCCCTTTTATTGTTCCTCATTCTTTCTGTCTATTGATTTTCTCCACCCCTCGAGTCATTACTGTGAATCTTAGTGTGTGTCTCTTATAAAGCCATGGTGATCTAAAACAGTACATCTGAAAATGTATGTAACACATGCCAATGCATATAATTCACCATATGTTACAGAAGCACACTGGCAAGTTATTTCGTAAGGGATTACACACTTGGTACTATGGCAAATTGGTGCAAGTTCCGAGAACAAATGTGATACCAATGCCACTTTTAGCCGCAGTACAAGTTGAATGTGTAAAAAAAAAGACATTTGTGATAGGGGAGGTTGAGAAAAGAACGATGGGAAGAAGCAAAACAAAGGGAATATGGAAAGCTGTTCATTTTTCAAAAGTAAGGTTTAAAGTTTTAAATGGTTGCAACATGAAAGAAAATTGCCCATTAATATCTGACATTCTGTAGACCAGCAGTCCCCTGATTGGAACGATGGGGACTTGCGTATTTTGAACCACTTCAGAGTGGCTGTGCTGATGCGGGCTCAGTGACATTTCCCTCTTGACGACCAATCCTCCTGATTACTAATCAAGCTTCCTCTCCAAATAAAAAAAAAGTCTCCATTTCAGAGTTTTTTTTTACATTAGTCTCTGATGGCATTCATTAGTAATACTGGCAAATGATCATTTACAATCCACCATATCTGGACTGCCCTCTTAAAATTCATCATGATGCAGATTAATGATCCTTCTTTGGAAAAAACAGAACTCTGGTCCATCTCTGCAGCTGTCACTGAGTGCAAGGCCATCAGTGTTCACACTGTTACTGTGTGAAATGTTCTCCTCTATTATTTAATAATATAAACAGCCTTAATGAAAATAAGTTGCAGATAAAGGCAAAAAACTGTTCTCACATGAGTTGTAGAGATGAATTAGTAGCTTTCTCCCCATATACAGAAAATGATGTCCAAGCCAGTAAGACAATATATGACATATATATATAAAAAAATATATGTTGCAAAAAGGTCATGCAAAAATATCTATTGATTGTCAATAGTGTCACTCTATATACTAACTATAGTATGGTGGCTATTTTGGGGATATATTATCTCGACATATGCATACGTATGTATAGGTATTACTAATCTAATACAACCATCCACTATATGTCGACCCTCCTAATATTTCTCCATTGGTACTTTGCCCTTCATTCATCCATTTATTCAACATCTATGCATGTCTTCTTACATCTTGATCCTTAATTGCACTTGTTTGCTAATAGACTGTAACAGAAAACAGCTTTTACTGATGCAAAGGGTTAAAATGGCCCTTAAAAAAAAATCAAGAAAAGAAGAAAGAAAAACCATAAATAGCAGTAATTTCATCACCTCCATAGTTTCCATGGCCTGTTCATTTGTACTGATTTTAAATATTCACCTGTTAATGTGTTAATGTTGGCTTTGGGCAAAGAAATGGGCGATTAATAGTAGCCTCTGACCAGGTGTTTTTTTACAGGGAGAAATATAAAGTGGGTTTTAATCTGAATGCATCCAAGCGAGAAGCCTGAAGCAGCACAAAATGTTGCAGTCGAGGGGAATACAGACCACACACACAGAGTGCTGCGTTAACAATACAAAAAACGTTACTCTTCAACTGAGGGGTGGACGTTGATGAGAGAAGGTGGCATGTTCAAAAAGGTGGTTTTAGACAAATTTACCCCATTTTGGTTTAAGCATTGGTATGACTTGAAATAGAACAAAACTATTTTCCTTTGGGATTTTTTAAAACCACAACCCACTGGAAAAATGAGTTTTGCAAATTGTGGCATTATAATAATTAAGGTTAAACTCACTGAGCATTTGTGCAATAGGTGAAGCCGTATGAACACACAACAGGATGCCACAGTCTCGGTAATAAAAGCACACACTGCCACAGCATTTGTGTCTGCCATGAAAAATATACACAGTGTCCGGTGATAATTTATCTGTGATGTCAGCATCAACAAATGGACTGTTATCTGCAAAGAATCGCACATGCATTATCACTGCACAGCAGAGCGCTCACTAGCCGCTATCTCTGTTCCTCTGTCACACACATTTAGTCATTATCCATCGGCTAAACACACACACACAAGGTTGTGAAGGTTACTTTCAAACCTGTAATTGCTTACAGATTACTGAATGTGTCCTCATGACAGTAAGTGGTAACTCTGATAGTTTCAGTCATTTTCAGACCATTATGCTCGCAAAATCTTGAGTTTGAGGTTAAATGGTGCTTTGTTTAATTGTAATTCCACCATTATCATCATCTGCAAGAATCATCATCTATTTCTTATCTTCGATACGATTTCTACATTCATTATTGATTTGCTTCATCATTAGCAAGATTGGGCCTTTTCATCTCTTATTTATTTGCCTTTTCACTCGGCTCACTATCAGTCTCATATTTGTTCCGTTTCCATCATCAAATCCCTATCAATCTTCACCCTTTGTCTCCCCGATCTCTCATCTGACCCCTCTTACTCAGCTCCGCCAACATAATGGAGTGCGTTTGCTGACTTTTTTCTTTCTCTGTCTCTTTTTCTTTCCTCAGTCTGAGTCTCACTTTTTAGTTCTTATTCTCTCCCAGTAACTCGCTCCAAGTCTGTCTTTAGTAGCTCTATCTGCGATGGAAAATGATGAAGGTTTTACAATAGTACTTTTGCTCTCGTGCTGGCTGCAGCAGTGAGAATAGATAGAATTGGGAGGGATGAAACCCTCTTTTATGGTCACACATACAGAGCACACAGCACACAGTGAAATGTTCTCTGCTTTTAACCCATCCTAGTACCAGGAGTCTAGTACTAGGAGCAGTGGGCAGCTATTGTACAGCTCCCGGGGAGCAATGGGAGTGAGGGGGGAAGGGGGGTGTCCGGTGTCTTGCTCAAGGGCACCACGGCAGGGCAGGAGGTGAACTGGGACCTCTCCAAGAAGCAGTCCACACTCCATATTTTAGGTCTGGTCGGGGACTTGAACCGGCGACCCTACAGCTCCCAGTCCAAGCCCCTACTGACTGACCCACTGCCGGACAATGGCAGCCTTGTTGGATGTTCATAATACAAAGTGTCTGCATTGACCTGTCTCTTAGATCCACAAACCGAAGTAGTCTGTAAATAACACAATACTTGAGCTACAAACCCACCTCTACTGAAAAAACAAGCATGCTTCCTCCTTTGCTTAGTGGCCTACGTACAGCATCAGACATACTTACTTAGTATCAGATAAGACCCTCTTTGCCCATATTTTGTTATGCTTGATTTCAACAGGATTCACGACGATCATGGCTCTACTTTTCTCATTTCTCATTCTTTAGACATTATTTACAAGACTGCCATTGACTGCTGTGGTTTTTGTTGTCATTGTCAGGGGGCAAAACACACTCTTGTGCAATCAATTCCCAAATGGCAGGCAGTTTCTGAGCAGTATGGTTAATGTTATATTCTGCTAATAACTCTGTTGTATTTAAGTACAACTTTCAATGCTTTCTACATAAGGATTGAGCCATTTGTAACAACAAGGACAGGAAAAAGGACCATGGCTTGTTAATGCTAGTTTTCTTTCAGGCAATCTAACGAGTTTTGACTTTGTAGAATAATGCCAAATATAAAAATGCACCTTTGTCTTTGTCCCATGTGTACACATCACATAAAGGTAGTTTTGTATGAACATGAGGAATGTATTATAGCTATGCTGTGTTTTGGTTCAGCTCCACGGGAGTTCACAAACAGTGTACAAAAGCCCCTAGAGACCATTTCATTTTAACAATTCATGGGACTGGCACTAGATTCCCTCGAAGAATCTGCAGCCAGACGTCTCAAGTGCCTTGGCAGCGAACGCATTGTCCATTTTGTGTCCTGGCGGCTGACATGTTACTGTGAGAAGTGGTGGACTGTCAGAAATAATCTTAATATTAAAGCTAAAGAAATAATAACTGCCAACAGTTAAAATACAAAGACTAAAGTTTAAAACCATCAAAGAAATACCAGATTCAGACGGCATCAATGCTGCATCCAAGATGGATGGTTGAAGTGATGAAGAAATTGACTGGAGAGTGGGGGAATCAAAAGATGAAGAAATGCTGTCTTTGAAAGCTGTACAGGCTGAAAGGCGTCTAATCAATACAACCTGATCACAGTTTGATATCCTCTCACATACTGGCAGGACTCTCTGTACGTGGCCTCTTTATCTCTGATTCCATCATGCTCTCTTTCTTACTTGATCCGTCTTACTCTTTCTAAGCAAACGGCCACATGCTCCAGAATTGTTTTTCCTTTATTGAGAGGAGAAGCTGGGCGGAAACAGATGCGAAGAGATCCGGAGAGATTTGGTCTTCGGCAAGCAAGGATCATTTTCAAGTTGTGCGTATTTGAAGGGTTTTTACTACAACACTGACTTCTGGTGTTGTGCGTCTTTCTCTTTAGTGCTTTCTCTCCGAGCAGGTGGCTGTGAGAGTGCATGCTTATGAGAGTTTAAAATCTCATCCCCATGAACTCCACGAGAACGGAACACTACGTGAACTTGAGAGCTGCTTTTCCCGTTTTACACTTGCCTCCAAGCATCTACTCTATGTTAAGCCTCAGTGTGGAGCATCATCTGTAAAAGACTCATCGCAGTTGTCCCATTTTACCTGGACTATTCCCAGCAGGCAGGGTTTAATGAAAACAGCATAGGACAGGATGTGCAGGAAAAAAAGGCATGGTTGCTGAACCAAAAGGAATAGGATATTCCCTGAGGGGGAAGTGACATTCTTTAACTAAATCTACCGTAAATCTCTACATGTTGATACTTTTTGTTCTCTGTCTTTCTTCAGGGAGTACATTCAGCTGCCCAAATCTCCTTTTATTTTGGAGCTTCTTACTTCTGCTTCCCTGCCAGTCATGTATTATTCTGCCCATTTGCAGGCGTTGTGTTAAAACAGAGACATTATTTTTCTCTGTGTGTGGTCGCTCTGTGTTGAGTCACCATTGATTCTTCTCGAGTGTGTCTCACAATGAGACGAAAAGCTGTAAAGAAGTGATGGAATGCTTAGTAATACAGCTTGGGCAAACAACATCTACATCATGTAAGGGGCTCCACGTGATTTGTGTGGGGGTGTTCTCTGTGCAGTTTATTCGTTTGTGCTAATTGTGACCAAATGGGTGTTTAACACTATTTCAAAAATGGTCATATAGAGCAGATCTGATGGTGATGATGTCAGTAAGCGGAAGGACAAATCTGGACTGCTGGTTACCAGACATAGCAGTTCAAAGGCTGCCAACCTTGAAGCGAACAGCTTTGAAATAGAGCTGCAACAGGAGCGCTTTTGGAGAACTACAAGCTCCCAGGGGCCTCATTACGGACTATGCATGATGGGTAGATGGAGGAAGTGGGGCAATGTGACCAAACACACAGACACAACACACACATGCCATGGCTCTCTCTCTCTCTCTTGCCCACACACATTCATACAGACATGTGATAGGGGGGACAAGCGAGAGCCTTTGAGCATGACTGAGTGCAAAAGTAATTGGCAGTAAAGTGATGTGTCAGGACTGCTGTGTATACCAAGTGCCATGCAAACAAGTGCAGACGGATACAAAGAAAAACAATTTGATCGTGTCACTTTAGATTTCTTTACATTAAATGTCAGAGAATTTAAATGAAACCCCATTCGGTATGCTACTGTATGCTGCTATCTTGTTATTTAGGGTATTCCTTTCATGTGTTCCTGGGTGTGCACGTATATACATGTGTGTGTGTGCGCGTGTGTCTGTTTTGGGTCATTAGCTAGCAGCTTTGGCTCATTGTGACTTTTTAGAGCGTCTCAAAAGTTGATCTCACGCTAAGTGTCATTAAGCCTCTCGTCGTTTGACAGAGCTGGTGAACACGAGTGTGTACATTTCGATGTGTTTAAGTGTGTGTGCATATACTGAGAGAAGGTTGCCTTCCGACACACTACATTTAACTCTTCTACAGCTCAGTGACGGAGCTCCATATGGTGTCTCTCAGTTTCTACCTCACACACCCTGCACAATGTGTGACTGATGTCTCTTTAATAGGCAGGTCACCATACACACACACTCAGGAAAGACACACAACTCTTTTATGATGCAGTAAAAAGGAAAAAGTCAACATTTTCTATTGAGGTGCGGGCAATGGTGACTTTAAATAAAAAGACAAAAGACCACATTTAAATCCATGACTGTAGTAAACACCTGCTTTCTTATGCTCTGTCAAAAGAGTAAACCAATTAAATAAATAACATGGAGTTCTTTTGGCTCAGCAAGCTGAAGCATGAGTGTTCAGTACCATTTGCTCACCATGTCAAAGATTCAATCCAACCCACATATTCATCTGTTCTCCGTCACATTTAATCCCTCTCCTCTTCTTTTTTGTACTCGCTGAAAGACAGGTACTGTGGACATGTCACATGTTATTCTATTAAATAAACTGTGAATAGAAACGCACTTGTCATGGCTCAAATATGTTTTAAAACATATTTTCATCATTACATTTGATTTAATTTAGTGATTTAAAAATGTGTTTGTTTTTGTTAAACATGGTTACATGTATGATAGTCATTGTTACAAAAAAATTCTCTTATTATCAAATAGTAAATAGTTGTTAGGTATCTAAATGCTGGATATGTATATTTATATATATATTTTGAAGCAGGTTTCGAGAACAAATATTTAAAATTAATCCATTAAATTAAGTCAGAACTGTCCAGAAACAAAATATGCATATTTCTTCTTCAATATTCTAACTAAATCATACATTTGACAGTACAGTAATTTAATGGTGGAAGACGGTTATCTTAACAATGTTTATTTTCAGTCTGTTAATTGATTTATCCAGCTCTACCGTAGGTGGAGACTGACTGCAGAGACTCTTCTACCTTAGCTTCTGCAGCTCAGAAGAAAGCAGCTCAGAGGTATTGTATGCCTTGAAGCTACTCATGGGCATTCACTCATGTGGCGTCCAATCAAATCCGCAGTGTAAAAAAAGACTCACCCATGAATTGTAAATGCAAACGCATGCTAATCGAGTTATTTCTGGCTTACAGATTCAGTATGCGCACTTTCCCACAGGTAAACTCCCAACTGCTTATAAAATGCAGCCGTTGTCTTGTAATGAGGCCAGATGGCACAGTAGGAGGGTTTAGATTCTTCTCCTCCTCACCAGGGGTAAAAGCATTTACAGTACATCATACTACCCTCGCAGCAGCAGCATACTGTCAGCGAGGCCGACACGCAAAACAGCTTTTATGATCTTATCCAATGTACATATTGTTCATAAAGTGCTCAATGACATTTCACATTGGCTGACATATATAGACCTTTCTTCAAGGAAGACATCTTGACTTGTCACAGTAGAAAGCAAAGGTGTATATAATAACATGGCTGACAATTGCTCAATTTCAATCTGCTAGCTTCACGTTCTTGGTCCGACATTTTGCATGCTGGCTGACTCCACCTATAAAATACACTTTAACATAAAAACAACAAAGAACAACTACCCCTACAGCCATGTATATGCTTGGCCATGAGCTTCCTTGATGTGCAGAAGGGAAAGTTGAGGGTTGTTATAAATCATCAAAAGAAATGCATTGTGAAAGTTTAATATATAATATATATATATATATATATATATTCTCCTATTTCCCTTTTCTTTCTCACTCAAATTAATAATTGAGGAGCTCTTTTCCAAAACGCTATAAAAGCCAAATTGAAAATTGAGTTTGTGGTGCCATTTTTGCTGTGTACTGAACCTATTCACTGCTCTATCAACGTTTCATGAGAAATCGCTATATATCCTATATATATATATATAAATTTAATATTAACAAAATGTGTGGGTCTAGGTAAAAAATGTCATTTTCCTGACAACTATTAAAATGGATATATAGCGTTTTGGAAAAGAGCTCCTCAATTATAACAAAGTACAAAAAAAGAATAATTAAAAAAAGAAATACAATTAAAAAAAGAAAACAATAATAATTCTCAAATAGTCTCTGTCACATTCAACAGGGGCAAGAAGAAGTTTTTAAAAAACTTTTCTGGTCCTACCCCCTCTAACATATATTTTTCTTATAAATAAAATATTAGGTCATCGTCATCAGCGACATGTTTGTCTTGTTAATTTGTTTGCTTTTTGTTTTTTTTGCAAAACAATCAGAAAGAAATTACTTTTACAATTACAAGAAATAACAACAAATGGGATTTTACAGGTCCTGTTCATAACCATTAATGATTTGGCTCCTAAATAATACTTTCAGTTTAGATAGACTTGTACAATATTTCAGTTGATTGCAGGAGGCAGGTGTTGGAGGCTTTGTGTGTTATAAGTATTTAATGTGCCAAATATCAGTTCCCTTTAGTTATACGTGTGACTCAGCAGGACAACAGAGGGAATGAAATCGCTCTCAATTGCTCCATCCTTCTCTTTTATTGTTATTCTCCATTAAACCATATGGTGCATTTGATGTTCGATTGATTTTCAAGGACTTTAACTGGCCTCGATTCCAAACTTAACTCTCCTTTTATCCCTCCACTCTCCAGTCTTCCTGCTGTCACTTAGCGATAAACCACATCCCTAATCTCCTAATTGGTAGGTATTCTCCGCCATTACCTGAGCGATGAAGGGGTGGAATCGATAAGGGGCACAATGCTAAACGATGTGTCCTGCTGTTTCTCTCTCTTTCTCTAATTCTCGCCGTCTATTTCGGTCTTTGCCCATTTGTCTCTCAATCACCCTCTCTGTTACATTTCACAGTATCCAAGGCAACAGCAAGGCGTTGAAATGAACAGTCCTATAATTTGTTCTTATTACTGCAACGTTGTTCTTTTCTTCATCGTTCCATAATTTCAACAAGCAAGGTTTGCAAAATGTCTCTCCGTGGAAGTAATCAATGGAAACCTGTTTCTCTCAATCAATGCTGGTAATTTACCCCCAGCAGCCCCCACCGTCTCCAATTATGCCTTATTCACCGTGTGTCACCGCATGACATAGTGGCGCCTGTTTGATGAACAGTCCCTTAATGGACTTTGATGACAGATGTGAATGAAGGGGACATCATGCTGCAGAAATAGAAAGAAGAAGCAATTGGAAATGAGGGAGCGTGGGGTCAGATGGCTATTTAACAAAATGAGGGCATTCATCTTCTAGTCAACTAAGATGGAGAAAAACTGACAGAGAGAAAGAGACAAAGAAAGAAAGATGATGTCTGTGCCAGTTTCAGAGTTGCTCATCACTTCCACTTTCTTTTAAATATGAAGCAAATGAATATCATCATGATCATGAAGCTCATCACCATACATTCACTTAGAGGCATATGCAAACACTCAGTGTAGCACCTCATCTTGCCTTTCTTTGCAATGCAGCACTTTGCACACACCATTTGAATAGAGGCACCTTCATTCCGAGCTCTGTGAATAGCCTCCACTTCTTGGACCATTGTCACGTTGGAGCTTCTGGAATACGCGCTTGCATACAGAGAAAAAAAATGAATAAACTCCCCCGGGTAGAATTATGTAGGGTTGAAAATCTTATTTGACGCCTGCAGTGAGCGGCCCAGGCAGATTATTCTCCTAAGCGACGGCAGAAAAAGGCGACAATCAGTGATTTTGAGCGTGGGGCGGAACTTTATAATGCTCTGTCATGGTCTACCAAATACCAATAAACAAAAAGAATAGATGATGAGTGAGGGAAAGGTAAATAAAGGATATTACAATTGTATTTTCTTATGGTCAAAATAGATCAATGTGAATAGATTCAACATCTAGAGACAGCCGTCGTCCAAAAACATTATGTAATACCCTTTTCCTTTTTTTAATCAATTCCTAAACAAATGTCATTTGAATGTCAGAAGAAAATAAAAGTAAATTGATGTGAACTCACTCAATATGTTTTGTACAGGAATAAGAAACACAATTTAGTAGTTCTGCTCCCTATTTACTTTACATGAGATTTCGTCAATCAATCTCCTGCTATGAAACAGCACCCATCCTTCATTACAGATTGTACTCCATATGCTGACAAAATAAACAAGCCAGAGGTGAAAGAATGTACATGGTTCCCTGCTTTCAAAACAGCATGATAGATAGAGACCTTAATAGAACACAAGGAGGACTGTAAAATAAGCAGATTTATCCAATATGGGTATTGACTTTTTCCTACCAGCAGAATTACATTTGAATGTTGCATAATATCTCTCAAAGCTAAGAATAGTTTCTCCTTTATTTGAAGCAGGCTGGTGAAATCTCCGCTTGCATGTTGTTTTTTTAATTAGGACATTCTCTGAATTACAGCCGGTAATCGGTGAATTTTCCTGAAAAGCTCTGACTCCAGACCAATTAAAATGCTGCATGCAAAACGGCCTCGAAGGGCCTCGAAGGTAGTCTGGCCTTGTGCTCGACAGGCTTTCGGTCAGAACTTATCCGACAAAGCTGAAGATATTTACATATTAAGCACTGGAACATATTTTGTTATACTGACACTGAGCCTGTAATTCTGTGTCTAACCACTCTATAGCACTTGTAACCTACAAAAGCCCTTACTCTATTTACAAAGCAATGTCACTTATAGACAGCCGTACACAGGGGATTTCAGAGCCCTTCAGACTTGTTATTAGCATCTTTGTTGGCAACATGCTGACAGACTGTAATGTTCAGTCATCAAAGCCTGTGTTAATTGAGCTCTAATCGCCTCGTCAAAACTTAACAGTGGATTAATGTTGAGCTGGGTGGTCAGTTGATTGTACACTAAGCATTTTGCTCTAAACAGACAGCTTTACTGTCTCTATTAGGATTAAAATTATGTATTCAATTGTCTAAATATCCCATTGAACTTGGCATAACCTGATCAAAAGGGCGTGAATCATGCAATAGGCAAATCAAAATTCTACCCTTGAAATTCGAGTCTATATTTTACTTTAAAGGAATTGTTCAACATTTTGGCAAACTTGCACATATTGCACTACTGTATTTCCAAGAGTAGGTTAACATGGATGTCTTGTATTTACAACTTCAGTACATCAACAAATTAAAGGTTTCTAGTTTAAGAAACCATTGAGCCTTTGCAGGACTCCCAACACCTTCAAAACTTGCTATATTAATGCTGTAATTGTTTTTGATCAACTCATAAAGAAAGAGAAACGGCAAATTGTGCATTCAGGGAGAGATATGCGTTTGAGGTTTTTCTTGTTGGCCAAAATTGAGGCACAGCGACATAGTTTAATAGGTTTAGTATGATTGTGCATAGAAAACAATAACTGGTGCACACATCTTAACATGCTTTATAGCTTGACATGCTGCACAGAGGTACATGAAAACGAGTGCCAAGCTGTTGTCATCTGGACAATACATGATTAGTTTTCCAAAGTACTCTAAATTTGGATTTGTCTTCAATACCTTATCAGTAATTGCACCCATTGCCTGATTTCTGAAATCCCTAATCTAGAGCCGGTGTTAGAGAAATGGATTTAAGTTTCTCCATAGAAAGGGTAAACAGGCGTCGACACACAGCCAGGCTGATGGATGAAATGGCTTACAGAGGACACAGGCGCTGTGACATTGATGGACAGTCTGATATTGCCTCCCTAATCTTTCCTCCACTCAGTCTCTCACACACACCTCTCTCTCCTCTCTCCTTTCCATCTCCCTCTTTCTTTCTTGTTTCCTCAGTCCTGCTCGGTATCTACACTTTTTCTCTCTGCCCTGTCATTTCTCCTTTCTTCCTGTTTTTTTTTAGTTCTATGGTGTCTTATTTTTTGTTCTGCTTCTTGATCACACTCTTTGCCCTGCCGCACCCCTCAACTCTGCTTTTGCTCTCTCTGTCCTTGTTTGCACTCACCAACATGCTCACAAACACACAAATTCCTATAATCATTTCATGAGATCAAACAACCATTACTTTGAGTGAAGGACACGGGGGGAAAGGCATTCGACAGCAAACTGAAAAAAGGGAGTATACATAGACACACTCATACAAAGGAACGAAGCAGCACGTTTCTCCTGTAGTGCAAACAAGGTTTCACTGATACTAAGTTGTAGTCTATTTGTATGTATTTTCTAAAAAGAGTATGATGCCTTCCAACTCTATTCAGTAAACATTATTGGGGACATTGACGTGTTCAAATGTAATCTTGTCCAATGTATTTTTTCCAATCCAATCCAATCCACTTTATTTATATAGCACATATTAAAAACAGAGGGTTTACCGAAGTGCTTCACAGCCACATAACATTATAATAAAATATAATATTACAATATTAGATAAAAGGCACATAAGGGCTATGGACAGACAAATAAAAGCATAGAAATCGATAAAACATAGCTCAAACTGACTCGAAAGCGAGGGAAAAGAGGTGGGTCTTCAGGCGGGACTTAAAAGTTTGAAGGGTGGGCGACAATTTGACATGGGGGGGCAGGTTTTTCGCCTGAAACTTGAATAATATCCTAGTTTTTGCAGTGATATAAAATACATATTAGAGAGGGAAATATGACCTGTATATCTAACAAACATAAACAGTTTCCAAGACCAAAATAATAAATGAGTGTACTTTAAAATAGGGGATTTATTGATTTTTGCTAGACCACACACAATATTAAACAATGCCTCTACGTGCAATTATTTTCTAGCCCTGTATCCCAGTAAATGATGTCAAGCCACCGGCACTTCCCATCTGTTACCTTTTATTAATTACTGCAGTTTGTTTCATCTGTCTGTACGTAACATGAGGTTACCATCTGCTGCTATTTTTGTCTTTAGGCTTCCTTTTATTAACAGGCTCCTTTCCCACTCCCATGTATTTGTTTCTCTCTAATGTTCATGAGGCTTTGCATTGAGTCGTGTGTACACATTTAGAAAGCGGCATTCGTACAGTTGGATAGGACAACCCCCTCAGTGATTACTTCATCAACTACAGCGACTGAGTTATCTTAATTGGACTCATATGATGTTACTTGCTTCTTTGAATTAGATACAGGTTGGATCAGTCACAGATTTACAAAGGCCTCAGCCATGAGTGCGAGTCTAAGCTGACTGTGAAGGTCTGCTGGCTGAATGCAGCCTCTGTCTGTCTCTGCTGTGGAGCTCTCAGTCTGCTCCCACTTCCTATCTGCTGCCTGTCGGCCAGCTTGTCGCTCTGCCAGCCGATTAACCTGCATGCTCTTACTGTCACTTGTCTCTTCGTGCCAGGAAAGAATGCTTTCCCTCTTTCGACGAGGAAGCATTATGTGATGGAATAGAATAAGCACACAGCGAGGCCTAATCATTTCACAGTTTACCTTTTCTCTCCTATTTTCTATACCGCCCACATCACAACCTATCTTTCCTACTCTCTTACTACCGGGAATAGTGTTTTTTTTTTCCACAGTGATGCTTTTGTGTTTGTCTTTTGTTTCCCCCTCTTACCTGTGCCCTCATTCACTCTGACCTGGTTGTGCAGAAACATTGAGTATTCCACCCAGCATGGGCTGTAGAAGTGTACAATAGCACGGCACTCTGTGACCTGGCTACAGCCCGCTGTTTGATTACAGCAATCAATCGAGAGGCAGAGAGAGATAGATCTAGAGAGTGTGTGTCCACGTGTACTCAAGGGTAGTTGTGGGTCAGACAAAGCAGAACAGACAATCACAGAGGGCTCTCCAACACACTCTTCACTCCACTCTGATGCTCATCTGAAAAACATGTGGGACGAATATCAAAGAGAACACCAGATTCTCTTGAAGAGGAGTTAAAAGACCAACAATAACACATTGTATCCCTACAGGACAGCCGTTTGTTCCCCTGGCTTTGTAATGGGTCGGCCAGTGTGGGAGGTTTCAGTTTGACGTTGACACGCTCACATGCTCCCTGTCGACAAATCATTGGTTCCCAGTGATGCATTACACCCATCCAATAACAGCTTAAATGTGGAACACAGGTCAGGCTTTTTATTCCTGAATTTAAATCACATCCAGTTTTGGTGGCCACTGGTTGTGAGTGTTCATAATGTACTGTGTGTATGTGTGCAGGTTTTCTAGGAAGAAGAAAGCATGAATAAATGAATGACTGCTGTACACTTCAAAATGCTTTTTGAATAACACATTCCCAAGTCATATCCGCCTCTCACATCTCTGCAACCACTGTTGCCAAAGTCCAGTTAACAGAACTGCATATCAATCTGGGTGTTACACAACACACTCTTCAAGGGCTAGCCTTAGATATTTGCATGAGCTAATCTGACCAAATGACTTTGTGAGGCGTAAAGATGCATCTGAAGTTACAGAGGTGAGATGAGTTACGATAGTCCGTTAGCAATAGTCGAACTGGAAGCAGTAGCAGAATCAAAATGACTGGATAATGATCTCAGGGACGGAGAGATTGATCCTGCACTCCATCACTGTAATGAAACACTATAAGAAGGACTCTGATTGGGCCCCCAGAAGAAGTGGCAGCAAATGAGAGACATTACAAGTCCCAGCATGCACTTTGATAATGGCGGCACCGCTATATTAAACGTAAATCACTTCTATAAGTCCTGCACATTCCATCAGAAAGGTGTATACAGTTGCTAATGAGACAGGGGATTGGTTATTTACATCAAACAGCTGGAGCCACAGGGACAGATTCAGACTCTCACCAGAAATGTAGATAGATGTGCAGGATTACCAGTGATAATCAAGCTGATTCAGCTGCTCTATAAAGATTCATCTGATTAGATCTGTCTGCTGATTTGGCAATGAACGATCATCTGAAGAGAAATGTGAACGCCCTTGTGTTTGCACAGTTGGACAAATGGTAAATGGTGGAAAACAAGCTTGAGATTATTCAAATACCTCAACTTTTGTGATAACATATTGACAAAGATATCCCACCTTTAACTTGATTACCTGACACAGAAAAGTTTCTGAAGTTCTGCTTACTATCAGTCAAAATGATTGGTCCATTCATATTTTGAAATATACTTTAAAACCATGTTCAGGATTTGTCAGTGTGAAAAAAGGAATTCATTGACATTGATTTAGTTTTGTTCACTGTCTCTCAATCAGAGATCCCAAAGGATGTCACAAGACGTAGATATTGTTGTCATTTATTATATATTTTTTCCATGAGCTAAAGAGGATTAGCACCGATACTCTTCACGTTCAATAAATAGTTCTTTTCATTTCAATGGTTAAATTGCCTCAAGGCATTTCTTTGTAGTTGAGGCAGGAAATGCTGCCCACTTTTTTGCAGATGTTTTTATTTTTCGTGAATATGTTTGTCATGCCTCCTATCTAGCATTGTGTTGACTTTATTTTCAATGCAAATTACAGAAAAGTTCAAGGTCTCAATTTGTCATCAAAGACATTGCAGTTATGCTCATTTCAGACAAAGATGAATGGGCATTTGGCAGTTTAGCACCCTCCTTCTCTCATAATCATATCCTTTTATTAGATACTTAGCATCAACAAAAGTAAGTGGCCCCCATCGCCCTGCTGTACCTTCACCATCGACGTAGCTACCTTTGAAGTAGCCAGATGCTCACATGAGACTCATTTGCATACATCCTTACCAAAGTAATAATTGATGCACGAAGCCCAAACAACTGCAGCTTCCCAATGGAAGCGTGTGTAATAACACTATAGACAAACATCAGAAGTACTTCTCATATATTTATGTGAGGCTAAAAATATCTTGTGTTTGTGTTGAGTGCTTCATGACAGACTCATTGTATTTTGTGTTATGTACCGCCACTCTTCCTCCTGTTTGTTTTGTTACCCCCACACACTTTTTCACGGCTTTGTACCAGTAGTGTGTGAGCTTCAGCTTCTTTAGATTTTATTTAGCAGAAGACAACTGATTTAGATTCAGACATGTGAATAATGTGAACGACATAATGTTTCCTATGAAATATCTCTGGAATTGGCACATGGCATTACCCTATTTATCACACTTCTCTCTTTCCGCTCATCATATTTCTTTCAACACTCTCTGTGCATTGTTGCTCTTACTTACTGCTTCATATCACATGCTCATTTTTATCATGCTGTATTTGTGCGGGAGCTCAGTTTTTCACCTTTTCACATTATTTTAGTTTGTTTCTGTATACAGCCATGACATGCAGAAAATAGGTCAGAATACCTGACTATCATTTCTAAAAACATTTTTGTTAGAGGATTTTACTTAGTTTGATGATGTTTTAAAAGCTGCTGCAATAGGAACTTGGGTTGTGTAAACTCAGATGCTTTAAAATGAATTTGAAGAATAACAAATAGCTTCCCAGAATTAGATAGAATAGAAGAATATAATAGGGAGGGATGAAACCCTCTTTAATGGTCACACATGCAGAGCACACAGCACACACAGTGAAATGTGGCCTCTGCATCTGTGTGTGTGTGTGTGTGTGTGTGTGTGTGTGTGTGTGTGTGAGAACATGCAGTGTTATGAGACAGTAATGAGTGCAGAGTTGTACTAGAATGTATGAGAGTTTCAAATATTTAAACTACACATGAATAATTGCTTGAATGAAGAGGAAGTTGGAAAAAGTAGAAGAAGGAGAGCTATGATTGAGATCAAGTTAACACATCATAGTTGATTTGAGGCAAATGTGATGGTAAAGGTATCTGGAGAAATATTTCTGGAGAATTAGACCAGCAGAGAATAGAACATTAAACATGTGGGATGAATATCAAACAAACAATTAAAGGTGTGTTTGGAACAAAGCATTTGCCCACTGCTGTTAAGTTAATCATAACTGCAGTTTCCTCTCTTATTTCCAGACAGATTAGGTACAATTCTGTCACCTACTAGGGTAGAACGTGTTTTTTTAAAATAATATATCTATTTTATTTCCATATGAGTCTTGTTCCGCATCGTTTTGAAAGCAAACTCCACCAAAACATTTAAAACTTTTCTTGAAATTGCTGTGAAAATGTTTGAGTCTCCAGAGAGTTCTTTTTTCAACTTTGGAACAAGCGCACTTAAGATGTTAGCCGGGTGACGGCTTATGGAAGTGCCGCTCCTTATGATTGGTGCTACACACACTCAAGGATTTTTGTCTTTTCAACGGCAGTGTCACTGTGGCTATAGATAGGTTAGCAGAAGTGAGACGCCTTAGAGCTCCTCACCTGTCAGCACAGACACAGATGGCTAAACAGACTAAGAGTGATGTAGGGAAAGTGAGAAATGGAGAAATGGGGTAGCGGCAGATAAGGTGGCTGTCTTTCAAAGTTAAAGATAAAGGGAGATAGGCAGCAGGGACAGAGATGGAAAAGGGAGTGACTTGTTATGCCAAATGAGAACACTGCCATATAATTGTGGCCATTACCATCATTAGTGTTGTACTCATATCCACTTGGCTCACACTCTGCCCACACTCTTGCCAGCCTGCACAATGCCCCTAAAATAGCCTTGTGTTTTAAATTATTCATGGTGATAGAAATAGACAAATTGCAGCAGGACAATTCCCTTCCTTTTCACGAGCATATTGCTGCTTTATAACGTTGGAAAACAATGAGAAAGGAGCAGTGTTTTTCACAGGAATTGTATCAAAACAAAATGTGCATTACAAAGACATTGTTTTTATTTCTCGTGTTGGGCTATTATGAGAACTTCATTAGAATGCATATAATGTTTGAGTGGATACACTCTACAGTGCCCACTCTTGATTTATTACAGGTAGAGGAGGTCAAGGCTCCCTACCTGGTTGGATGGGCTCTGGGAAATGGAGTGAAAAATAAATTTGTGCTGGAGAGTGATGATACAATGTGGGACTGTTTGATACACCACATTTCGCCAGTACTATTCAAATGTGTAATGGTTGTTTATTTCCTACAGAATAGCCTCTCACTGGTGTCATTAACGCAGAAGAGTACACTGCTACATGCAGTTTGCTGTCATTCCGTTTTTGAGTAAGATAAAATGGTGGCAAAAATCGAGCTGTAATATCAAAGCTAACCCATTAAAGAGATTTTTCGCATTTTAATGCTACAACAGCTGCCTGATTTGGGTGGAAACAATGCTAATGACTGTTAAAATGAATACAAATGCAGAGTTTAAAACTAAAAAACAAGACTGAAGCTGATCTGGGATATAATTGTCTGGGTTTTCCTCACTATAACGGGAACCTTACACGTACACAGTGATTTGAACCAATTTGAGTAGACACATATTCATTAGAGTAGCTTAATTCTTCTTCTAATGTTGAGCAAAAGGTTTTGTATTTATTATGATTCAAATATTAAACTAATCTCCATGATGTTTGGTAGCCTAAATAAAAACCTTACCCCCTGCAACTGAACACATTCAAAAAGTGAAATGACAAACAAGTGAAGATTGGCTTCACAGTAACTACACTACTGCATGTCTCTAGGCGTTTACTGCCAAAAGAATTGTCAAACTTATTGTTTTTTGTAATCTAGTTAAGTTCCTGTAAAATACCCATTAAATAGTTTAAAAACGGTATAAATATAATGTAGGACATCTTTAAAATCCTTCTAGCTAGTCTAATAGAACATATGAAGGAGTATCATGAAGGACACAGGACGTAACATCACTAAATCTACTGAAATAATTTTGTGAAACAAGCTCACTGTTACCAAACTGACATTTTAGATTGTTGTTTCTTACTCAGCGTGGAGTATGTAATCTCCTGTTGCGAATGACTCAGTGTTTTCTTTACTTGAAAACTGTGAACATTTTGCATCTTCTTCTTTTCGTGTTAGTCGTATCGTTCTTCAGGCCTCTGCAGCTCTGTCACAGACGTCTGCATTTACAAAGAATGGATGGGGGTTTTCTGATAGTAAAATGTGCAATTACTATCTACAATACTAGTGGTCTGATTCACCAAAGTTATTGCACTAATGATATTATAGCTCGGACGTATAAATGTTGCCTTTCTGCCCATAAATACATTATAAGACAAGAGCTTGGGGCTTTAGCACCGATTCTTGTGAATTGGACTGTTTTTGCAATGAGGATTGTTTGCATAACAAGAAGCCAGTTTTGCACCATGTAAGCATAACACCTAATTGAATTATGTGGAAATAGCAAAGGAGCACCGAGACGTTATTCAGTTGGCAACGCAGTTAGGGATGCAGCTTATCCTCTGCGGGGGCTTTGAGAATTACACTTTTTATTCAGGTTGAGCAGCTCCAAAAGCCGTGCACTCCTTTTGTCATGTTGCTGCTGGGTATTTGAATGTAAATTAGGAATTTGGATGCTCCAATTCAGGCAGGTTAGGCAGCAAGATGAACCAATATTATCCTCTGCGCGCTTACTTAAAATGATTGAAAGAGATTTGCAAGTATTTGTTAGAAAATAGCATGCACCGCCCCTCCCCAAGTGACTCATTACAGGGGACCTTTTTAAAAGAGCAGGCTATGTATGCTCTTGTTTATATTGTGTTTATTTCTTTATTGCCTGTGCTGTTACAGCAGAGTGCCTTTCAAAGAGCGCTCATTAAGAATGCAAATAATGCTTGGTTCACTTCAGCAGAAAGAGGCCTGAGAGCCGGATGGAGAGGGAGGAAGAGAGGTTTCATATTCATTCAAAATGCAATGTTTGAGAGAGGAGAAAGGCAGAAGAAATGTTGAAACAGACAAAGACAAATCTAAATCCTCCAGCATATGAGAGGGGGAAAATGTAAATTAAAGAGAGCGGGGCAGAGCTCCCCACACACACACATTGTTCATTTGCAGAAGAAGTGGCTGTGAGGCAGAGCCCAGATATTTTCTCTCCGATGCACTTTTTGCTGCACACTCTTATGATGATTATAGTGTTTATTAGTGTTGCGGCAGGTCGAGATGTGATCCTCAGATAATGACTTCCTCATATATTATCACTTCAACTAGATCAAACTAACCGTGACACAACAGTACAGCAATGTTGGAGGCTAGAATAATCACTACAGTATTAATTATCTTCTTTTTAGATAATGGAGTAATTACAATTCTGCATGCTAATTAAATCATTAAATCCCCTCTGCAAAGAATCCTTGTTGTATAATGCATGTATATGTGTGATTTAGTCCAAGATGGCCTCAGTCTATTATGATACGATATAGATGGATTTAAATTCCTCTTGAAATTCTATACCTGTTCTGTATACACTTTACTCAACGACTGTCTCAGGCACTTAGCAGCACCAGGTTATGATTTTAATATGCATGACTTTTTTGATCCACTCATAAAGTTAAGTATCATTCAACATTTTGAAAGGTCTAGTGAGAAAGCATGGGTGAATATGCAAAACTAAAAAATAGTAAATATATAAAGCTCCAGCTTATGGAAATAAAGATTCTTACTGCATGTTCTTTCACAAGCGTAATAACATACTGTATGTAAACATAAGAAGAGTCATGAACTTCAACAGCAGGTGGAGGTTCCTTGGTTGCCAATTACAGTTTAAAGCGCTGGAAAAAGCCTAGAAACCGAACCTACAAACCGTGAAATAAGGCAACCTCATCAGTTGTTGGGCCTCCTCGGTCAGTAAACATGGAATTCAACCGACCATTCAGATTTGGCTTACCGGAGATGGAGGGTTATTAAGATGTGCATGACAGTGTTTCGCTGCCCAACTCGATCAACAATATCAACCAATAGTTAAATGGCATATTCAAACTTTCTTACGTCAAGGAAGTGCATTCTGGCAGATTCTTTTCTGACTGATCAGTAGTACCTATTTAATATCAGCATTGTAATATTATATCAGTCAATAATTTTGACGGTAGACATAATATATAACTATTGCCAGTTTTTCTCGGGCTATACACTGTTTTTCATCATGCTACTGGATTCGACTGGAAATCTGCTGGATTGGTTCACAAAACATGACCTTGTTCTTTCTGGAATATGTAAAACAGTCAGTGTTATTTACCACCAGCCCTAATTATTTCATGGCATTGTTGTTAATCTCCCGTTCATACGTAAGAATAAATTGCCTACGCTCCACCCTTCATGGACTATTTCATCTTCCTTTTTTAATCAATAGAAATGCAAAGAAAAACGTCTTCAATGCCTTGTCATGCTAAATACATAGTAAATATAGGGTGTGTGTGTGTGTGTGCGCGCACCTTCCAGGCCTAGGCAATTTATCAGAAAGTGGTCAAGTACCAGATCAGTGATGAGAACATTTAGAAAATGGAATGAGCTATTCCTTCACCGGGCTTCAACATGAAAATTGATTTTCAAGGCAACTTCTGCTGGTTATAATGATGTTTTCACTGCAGTAAAGAAGTACAGGGAGTGTGTGTGTGTGTGTGTGTGTGTGTGTGT
>CALSBZ010046809.1:1018426-1066579 GCA_943591055.1 Gobionotothen gibberifrons
GTGTGTGTGTGTGTGTGTGTGTGTGTGTGTGTGTGTGTGTTGAACTGTGTACTGGTGAAAGCATCAAGGCAGCGGGTGTCTCATTGGAGCCAGGTCTGAGCAGAGCAGGGAAATGTTGTATCTATTTTGGATGACGCCAGCGGAGCGAGAAGTTACTCTTGAGTTTATATTTCACTTATAGTTTGTGGAGCTGACAGCAGGAGCTTGATGATGCTGCTAAATTAAGCTCTGACCTTTTCCATAATGTTTAATTGTTTGTGGGCTGAGACCCAATTGATAACTTTTTAGCTTTTATGACAGCAGTATGACATGTTATATTTGTGCTACTTACTTTAAACAGTTTTGCATGTGAAATGATGTGTCATTCAAACACATGCTTTTCAATTTCAAGACATTCACTTCAAGCATAACAATTGTGTATGTGTTTTTCAGTTCTTAGCAAGAATAATGTTACAGCATTCAATAACTAAGTAGATGTGTTTACTGAAAGACACATTTACTCAGCAATGGATACCAACAAAGAAACAAACATTAATCCATCAAACACCCAAACCTTCTATTCTGACAAAGGCATGCAAAGGATGAAGGGCAGGGTATGTTCAAGTCGCTCCTCTGTCACAGGCACTGAAAGAGCAGAGAGAATTATAGTTAAAAGTATTTTTACACCATGCTTTTTTTCAGGCAAATAGTTGTGATATCAGTCTTGTGTGTGGGCACACAGTACAATGAGGGAGAAACAAGTAAAATCATTATCTTCTTTGCAAATCATTTCATGACAACCAGCATTTACGTTTAAATGTCCAACTCTGGGACTTTTAGTGATAATATACATGACAGGATTGTGTTAAAATGATTGCAATGCCCTTGGCAAATGGATGCAATACAGCAATCAGTTGGTTTTATTTTTTGGTTTTATTTTTCGGCAAACTCAACTCCTCCTTTCTGCAATATGTGTGTTCAAATATATCTATGAGGAGAATATAAATCGTGCTGAAAAGTAATAATAGCATACCCAACTGAATAGTCCTCTCCGCTGTGGTTACAAGGGAAATAGTACATTGATCAAATGTAACCAGGAGGTTTTCTTGATATCTTACAGTACAGTAGCTGGTGTCTGACTCAATTTGCACCATGTGGGATTTAGAAAGCAGTTGGCCAGGTTCAAGCAGTGGGAGTAGTGTAAAGATGGGAGGGGGCGGATGATCTGACAGCTCCTCAGTAAGGGAAATAATCTCTGTTCTATTGTTTTAGAAAAAATGCAATCCATTGAGTCAGAGGATGTGTAAGTGCATAATGGCATCAGACGCAGATGAGCCGTGATGAGCATATATTATTCAATCAGATACATGTTAGACCGGTTTACATTTGCACTCATATTTTGAGGTGTACTCTTCAGTAAAATGAAATACAACAAAGTGTACATGCTTTTTAGTGTGGTTCTTTAGCATTATTCCGTTTGAAAACACAATCAAATTCTTGCATTTAAAGTAACCGTTTTAGAATGGTGTTTGATTTGCTCGTGGATAATGATGTTCTGGAGGTGCTGCACGTTTTTCAGTAGACCATATGAGCTGGAAGGATGATTAAGGTTGTGTTGAGTAAATGAAAGACTATATCAACTTAAATGTGCTTTCAATTTCCATGATATCCCTTTCAATCTCAGGTCTCTGTTTGTACTTACAAATGAGAGTTGTGTACTAGTTTAAATGTGTTGTCCAACTTGTTATACATATCATTTGGTTTCAAACCTTTTGTTGCAATTATCTAGTAGCCTATACGTCTGAATAAACATGAAGCTAGATGCAGAATGATACCTGCCTTAAAAAATATATATCTTGACATTAAAAAGATCCCCTCACATTGGCAGCCTCAAATGAAGGCAAAGAACTGATGTGTTTGCCAAGAAGAAAGTCAGCCCATATCCGAACAGTTTCTCCATCTCTGAGGCCCCTCCTTGGCGGAGAACAAAGAAGGTGAGTTCTCTGAGCCTAAAGGGATCTTAACCCTGTTGATTTGGAGAAACCATGCAGATGAGATGTTGCTAGGCACCGGCTCTCCCTCTGTTAGCGTAAAGGCCATGTGGGAGCACTGTGGAGGGCAGATAGCTGAGCTAGTTTACTGCCGTAGTCAGCTCTCCTGTGGTGTGAGTTTCTGCCTCTGTGAGTGTGTGTGTGTGTCTCTCTCTCCCTCTCTCTTGCTCTCTTTCCCTCCCTCCAACATTTTCCATGCTTTCGTCTGTGGCTCTTGGGATTAAAGGGATGTTTCCACAGGTCTTCAATGTGTGAAATATCTCTTGATGCATGAGGCCAAATCTCCAAAATCCCTTAGTACTGTAAAACCCATTTGAAGGTGTATCCAATTTTACCCTTCAGCTAATACCATCAGCAGTTTACTGTAAACGCTTCAAAGGATCTTCTGAACTTTAGAAAATGCAAATGTATTGCAGAAGTAAAAATGTGCTCTCACAATATCTGATTTTCACTACACGATTACCACGGCCGAAATAATTCACAATATATTTGGGATAGGGATTTAGTAAAACATGTATATATTAATCCCAAATCAAATTATTCTTTTACTTTTTTGTGTGTACGTTGTTTCAAATGTTCACAAATGAAATACAATAATATGTGTGTCGTTGGGCAGAAAGACAAAGCGAGAAAGGAATGGGAATAATTTCAGAGGCACTGGATTATTTACACAATATAAACACAGGTTTATTAATCTGACATCAATACTTCATGTTTTAGGTATCAGCGTTGTCATCGGTTATCATCTGTTGGAGCTATATGTTATTTAATAGTTTAACATTTGTTTTCTTGTTGTTTTTGTGTATAGTAAATGTTAAAACAAATTGTGATATTAATAGATAGTTAAAGTAGTGTTATGCTTTTATTTTGAAGGCATCTTTGGGCACTGGGTTAATGGCGCACCTGGTGTAATTGTATATATTGGAGCCAGAGCACTAGTAGGCACATCGTTTTCTACCAGGGTGATTCAAGAAAGAAGGAAAGCCATAGGAAAGGCTTAAGGAAAGTACAGCTGCTATTGTACTGTTGTGATAGGAATACGATGCACAGAACTGACGATCTTGTCTGGACTTTGATTATTCCCTGCGTAAGATTTGCTATCTGGTGCCTCAGCGGCAGTTTCTTTAAGTTAACTTTTTGTTTGACTTTTCTATGATTTTGGCCGCTACATCATCAATACCAGTATATTGCAACACCCCTATACTCATCTAATATTTATACTCATAGCATTTATAAACACGACTTTCTAGACTTTTCAGACTTTCATACAAAACATCGTAAAGTGGGCAATGAAGAACTGCGAGTGAAATTAAAACATGTTGTCAGTATCTCTCAGCATGAGAGAGTGAAGGCGACAGATAGGGACTAGAGGATGTATAATTGAACGTTTGGTGGGTCTCTCTTCTCTCCTGTCATCAGTCATTTCATCAGGAAAGCAGAACCTCCAAGCAAATTACTATAGGGATTACAAGTATTGGCTACAGCTACGTTTGCATTTTTGAATAGTTCTCACTTAATATGCATGTCAGGAGAAGCTGTGTTAATACAGTTTTTGTCAACTTGAAATGACAGACAACTTCATTCATTTTGATACAAATAATTCTCGTTGATGCTTTTAAATGGATATTGCTAGTTCAGCTGGTTTGCAGAAAATCTTCCTGGCCCAAGACAGAAATGGTGAATTCAGGTTTTGTGTTATCCTCACAGAACCATACGGTTGTCAAGACTCATCTTTCAGCAGTGACTTTAAACAGTAATACAATAAGAAAATCAATTTTAAAAGGATATTTTTTCTCTTTTGAAAGTAGATTTAATAATGCTACACTGCAACTGATCCTCATGACACTGTGCATTCAGTGAAATAAACCAATGGCTGTCATTTTCTCTCAACTCATGTCCATTTTAGAGAATAAAACACAGCCCAAGCCAACAAGATCATACCTGTTCTCAAAGGATTGTGAATCGGCATTCTGGGAAATATAGCGTGAAGTTGAAATGTAGGAGGCAGTTTGAGGGGAAGTGGGTTGGCCAACAAAAAACACAGAATAAATTGCCATCATAACTTTAGAAACGTCTGAGTTAAACATCATGAACTGGTGATATAATACTGTGTGAGGGTATCAGAGGGAGGACTTTCTGGCACTTAGAAGCCAGACTGATGATCACATTATGTAAGTTGGCAATTCCTCCAGAGTCCCACAAGAGAGCCTGCCTCTTACTGTTGGACCCGCTCTTACCCCTGTCAAGTCATTAGTTTCAGTTCGACAAAGAGAGGAACCAATCAGATGGGGAGCTTTACAGCTAGACTGATGAAAGTGGCCTTGTGTCAGCCCTTTAAAACTGAATACAAATTTATATAATTAAGTGTGCATGGAAATGTGTTATCTATTTTCCAATAATAATAAGATGTATAGCAGTGCTGAAGATGCACTTGTGGATTTCAGTCTTTTCTCTGTCATAAGAAATCAATAGGACACACTGACTGACACCTCGTGAAAATTGTTAGTCTAAAGATTGGCAAAGTTTTCCTTCCAAGGACATTGATCCCGACACCATCCTCGACGCTTGCATTAATCTTAATAGATAATTGCATCAACAACTTAAGATCTTAAATGAGATGAGGTTTTAATTGTAAAATGTCGATTCTGCACTCTTGATGTGCTATAAACAACAACCCCCAAGATGCTGTCAAGGCGGAGAGAATATAGATTTTCTTTCATTTGATCTGCAATAAGAACATTCTGCAGCATTGACTCACTGGGCCAAAGCCAATTTATGTCCAGCATGAACTATCACGCAGGGAATATAATCAGCAAGGCCAAAACTTGCAACAAAAGTTAAGGGAACTCGGAAGTGAAACTTGGCAGAGTGGCTGTTAGATTGGGAGATCCAAGGCCATGCCACTGTTTTTAATATGAGACTTATTTTAGAAGCCTCTAAATCTATTTTGACATGTAGAGCTCGTGGGTTGACTGGCGCTGTCCCTGATGCCAACCACAGGCTGATGAGAAAAAGGATGCTATAACTCCACAACACAGTCTGTCATAAGGCATCAATCTCGGATCAGGGCTTACATTTCAGGATCAAGGCTTTAAACAAAATGTCACTTATTCACGTGTTCATTTGGTGAAAATATAAATTGTCTCCCGTATTGAATCTATTCAGCACAGATCGCGTATGTTCGAAGAACTTTTACCTGAATCCTGTTTGTTCTGTCCACAACAGATTTACAAAAGTGACATTTCACAAATAAAGTGTATGTATAAAAGCTTTGGTATTACTAGTTTCATCACTTACAAAAGGATATGTGTTTTCATGTTGACTTTCAACTGTTACATTGCCAGTGGATGGAAATCTCATGTTGGAAGAAACTCACATCACAAAGTCTTCAGCTCATGATTAATATTTCAGTTCTCTTGTGACTCTCTGACAGAGTGAAAAACTGCTTCAGAGAAAGGACAGCAAATGCCAGATGGCTACTAATTCATGATCTGTGCTGCAGTCATATCAATAAGGGGCAGGAAATTCAATTTTATGAATCAATGGAATTGATTGAATCCTACAAATGTTCTTAGGAAATGTTTAGCAAACACTGCAATTATCCCATTGGCAGTTTTGTCCATACGAACATATAATAAGATAGTTTGCTTTTTCCTCTCTTTGAGCCTTGAGAGGCTGAGAGACTAATCTTAATTGAGGGTACTGTAGGTGGTTGTAGATGAGGGCTTGCTGCAGTAGAGTCAATTCAGTAGTTTTAATCCATTCATCCACCCCACCAGTGACACAAGGATTACAGCATGAGTCCTTAAAAGAGGAAACCAATTATTACAGCATATGGTAATACACTGCCCTTAATTCCATTACCCTCTCAGCACTTTTCAATTTTCTTTCATTAAGTGGATTAATAAGAAAGACGTGTTCTTCAAGTCCATAAATGATTAAAAGTCTATAGGAAGATGAGAGGCAATGGGGGGGGGGACAACACACATTTCTGCTTCATTAGTCGTGGGCGTTTGTTGTAGGAATTCCTGTTTTGTGCATCAAATGTATTTTGTTCATCATGTGGCAGATAAATGATCCATGTTGAGCCTGTACAGCTTAAAGGCTTGTTCATAACATTTCTTTCTTCCTTATATTAGTTAGTGTTGTTGTTTTTTTCTCACTGTTCCCCACTTTTCTTGTGTCATGAGTTGCATTCATTCGTCTTTCAGCATACTAAACTGTCTTGGAGCTTTTCCGGAGCGAGTAATTGTGAATTGCGAGTGGAATCTATTGCCAGCATTGCCTTCCTCAGGAATCAACATTTGACTGATGGTCACAAAGTTTTTGGGCTAGAAAATGTCCTTGACAACTGCTTTGTCTAGCAAATATATGAATATTTTTTTCAAATATTGTTGCCCTGAGACCCAAACTCAATCAAAGTTTCTTTGTCAAATATGGAAGAGGCTTATAATGTGACAACGTTTCCCTCCATGCTTTTTCCACTGCATTATTTTTCCCATTTCTCTTTCTGTAAAATATTGTGTAACTCCAGGCTAGGAGCAGAGCCAAGTCTGTATAATTTAGTTCCTTTTCACACTGCACCGGTTAGCTAAAGTCAAACATGTTATTGTTATGGAGGCCAGAGGTGTTTTTGTTTCAGCGCTAAGGCAGAAACAATCTAGTTTTAATAAGACCTAGGCAAAGGACACCCGGATTGTAGTATTCACATATGCGACAGAAGTACGGTATTACGGTTTAGTAATTTTATATTTACCATGTGTATTTGCCATATGTAATCATATGTATTTGTCTTTTAAAACATAAGGTTGATTTGTACTTTTCCGTGCATAAAACGTCAAACCCACATCTGTGACTACTTCTCATTCCCTCCCTTCCTTATTTCTTCTCAGCTGAGGTCATCAGCCTATTATTCAGCCTATTATTTTACATTATCTTTCATCATCGGAGGATTTAACCACCTCTGCAGTATGAGTGATTGTTCTGCTCCTCTGCATCCTGATGAAAGGGACAACCTTTGTTCTTGCAAGGCGCCCACAGCTTGTCCTGTTAAATCATCTCCTACTCGCTGTCACTATTTCTTACCATTATACTCTGGTTTTCTCAAACTATGGATCTGAACTCAATAGGGTATTATGGTATGGTACGTAAAACACCCAGTAATCCAACCACATACAGTATCTTTGGGAATGCAACTGGTTATTCTTCTCCTAGATGTGGATGTGCTTTGCCTTCAGTCTCTGCTTACATTGTTAAGAAACAGTGGTCAGCACTGCACTTGTTCACTCTTAAACAGTAGTACAATGTAAACAAATAATTGATTATATTCTTTTTAACATGCATAGCACAGTTTGAAAATTCCTGCATTTGGTGACCATCGTGTAATACTGTCATGTAATACAACAAGTGATCAATAGACTGCCCAATTATTACATTTTGACGGGGGAAATGTGGGTTAGGTGGAAATATTAATTATAATCCAATTGCTAGTAAAGTTATGCCACCAGGTGCCGACTGAAAAGTACTCAAAAGTACATACATAACATTCATCTGTTTGCAACTCACATATATCATATATTTCCGATTACTGTATAGATAGACTATTCTGCACAGTTTCTATCATATTCTGTTTCTTTTATTCTATTTTATTTTATTTACTTGTACTATTTTATCTGTTTTATTGTGTTGCACTGTTGGAGGAGCCTGTGACTTAAGATGTTCATTGGCATAACTACACTGCTACAGCTATGCACACATGACAATAAAAGCCTTGCAACTTGAAACCTTTTTGTCCAGAGTGAGGCATGTTGTAGGCCTACTCACCGGGTCTAGTCTGACTTAAAATTCACAAAGAAGAAGAAGGTTTATAGGGCTTTATTTATTTGAAGAATACAGGGTTAATATCTGAAATATATAGCATTTTATTTTCCTTAATTAAATCATTTAAATAATTTCAGCCATGCCGTTCCACCCTCCGGTACAGTAGGTGGCGGCATGCACCTTTAAACGTTGATGTGCAGTCCACCAAAAACACAAAAGAAGAAGAAGAGGCTTCCTCTTGGCTGTTGTCATCCCGGAAGATTTACCTTTCTCCTGACACGTAGCAGCCTCAACCAAGTTGGCAGGGCTCTGTGTAGAATTGCTAAACAACAGAGGTACGTGTAAGCATTTGCATTGCTTTACAGTTTAATAATGATGTATACGAAAAGGTAGTTCAATTAAATATTTAAGGCTTCACTGACATTATCCACCAGCTATGCTTGCTAGTTCTCCAAAACTGTTATTGCTAACACTAGCTTACCTACTAGCAGCTGAGTTAACGGTACGTTAGCCACCCAAAGTTATTGTTGTATTCCGACATGGTTGTAGTGGTTGTGATGGTTAAACCATGTTATATATACAGTCTATGGTTAAACCATGTGATAATGTATACAGTTAATAATAAAACGAGTGGTTTAATCATAGACTAAAACATACACTTTTATCTTGGTTTTGAGCGTGATGTTGACTACGTAAGCTAGCTACTTTAGTTCACAGTGGTATTTAACTCATGGATTTTACGTTACCCGTCACCGCTATTCTAACTAACTGTCCTATGCGTTTAGTAGTCAGGTTAATGTGTATAAACAGTGTTTGAAACGTTATAAGAATCAACGTCTTGTGTCACCTAAGTCACCTAACCTAACATTAGTTACCGAAAGTAAAGCTAATAATTATGGAAAGCGTCCATATGTTTAACCATGTTACATTTTTCCTTTCTAAGTGCTATGTTGTCTTAGATAATATAACTCTTACATCGACACCATCGTTGTTTATCATCGCATTGTAGACCACAATATTTGACCTAGTTGATAAGCTGTGTTCCTTGTTTTTCCCTTGTGTTTGCAACAAAGTGAGAGATGTCGGGGTTTGACACTTTCAACACAGACTTTTATCAGTCCAGCTACAGTGTAGATGACCAAAACCAGGCAGCCCAGGGCTACACCAATGCTGAAACCCCATACAAGTAAGTGAAGAAAACCTCCATTACCTAATACTCCCTCAGCTGTTCACATTGCATCCAAAAGGGCAACTTGATAGTTGATGTTCCATTTCAGCTGCTAAAGACTAACCTACCTAACGTGTTTCTGTTGCTGAATACCTTCTTTTACGTCTATTCAATGTATTTGTAAATGTTATTTAAGAAAAAGTGTCTGTTAAAAAAAAGAAATACTACTGTCTAATTGAAACGACATCATCAGAAAGTAACCTGCAAGGCATGTCATGTTCTTGGAGTCAAAGAGAGTACTGTTGATCATTTTCATTCTGTTTTCCCCAGGCCATACGATGCTCAGTACGACTACTCCCAGCCCATGGGCTACGCTCCCCAGGGGGTGATGCAGCCCCAGCAGCCTTACACAGGACAAATCTTCCAACCCACACAGACCTACACTCCATCCCCGTCACAATCCATGTATGGAAGCAGCTTCGATGATGAGCCGCCACTGCTAGAAGGTAGGCAAACCACAATGTTACTGTATGTTTTGTTAAATGTGCTAAAAATGATCTGATTGTTATTCTGTCAGTTGATCCCTATTGCTGATTTTGTTGATGTAGATATTAAGGTGTCATTCAACCGTTGCAGGCGGCAGTACAGTCAGAGAATCTAATAGCTGCAAGAGAGTTTTGACAGAGTGGGAAGTGCTGACAAATCCAAGGCTGGCTATCTGAACAAGTGACTTCAAATGAGCAGAACTGACTTTTCCAAAATGTTGCTGTTTATAACGCTGTGTTGTGGATTTAAATGGTAGTTTCACTTCCTGCTTCTTACACTTTACAAATGTATCTTATATTTATTTTATTTGTATTATTATTTCAGTCATTTATATAGAGCTGAAATCACAATGTTAACCTCCATTGCACTCGTGTGGTACACACAAACGTTAAAATGTCGCTCATCGGTCAAATCCACACTCTTTATACTTAAATGAGAGTGACCTAGATAGATAAGATGAAGATAAACGCTTTCATCGGCCTGCGAAACGCTGACTGAAAGGTCTGAGCATTCCTGAAAGTGAGACGTGTCTTTGGTTTTCACTGTTTGCTTGTGTTTAAAGCAAACCAGTGCACCTTCTGTATGCACTAGCATCTCTTGTATTCTTTGGGTTGAAGAGCTAAGATTCAAAGGTTGTATTGTCCTTTGCACAATAGCAACAGTGTAGTTGTTTTTGCACTGAACATCTTAGGTCCCAGGCCCCCGCTAACAGTGCAACACACAATACAACAAGACGTACAAGAAACAAGGGAGTTAAAAATTGCATTAAATGAATAGTGCAAGTGAAACAATGGTGCAGCTTAAATGCAGGACTAGGTAAACTACCTACATGTACAATTATTATGTCATCCTTTTTAGAAGCCCCTACATATCTCTTGAAAACGTATTTGTGTTCATTTGTTCCTACCTCCTATGTTTGATCATAGATCCAGTTTCCAAAATGCCTCATGTGTGTGTTCTCCGTCTTAGAATTAGGGATCAACTTTGACCATATCTGGCAGAAGACTCTGACGGTCCTCCATCCAATGAAGGTGGCAGACGGCAGCATCATGAATGAGACAGACCTGGCTGGCCCGATGGTCTTCTGTTTGGCTTTCGGAGCTACTCTCCTTCTGGTAAATCATGTAGTTAATGTTGGTGTTTCGAATCTGTAGAATCAGGCACTGACATCCTGCACCTTTTGTTACAGCCTTGTATCTTTACACCTGTACAGCTGTCATCATGTCAGTGTGTGCATATCTATATCTGACTGTGTGAACTTTGTTTTCTTTCTGTTAACAGACGGGTAAGATCCAGTTTGGCTACGTGTACGGTATCAGTGCGATCGGCTGCCTCGGTATGTACTGCCTCCTGAACCTCATGAGTATGACGGGCGTCTCCTTCGGCTGTGTGGCCAGCGTGTTGGGCTACTGCCTCCTCCCCATGATCCTCCTCTCCACCTTTGGAGTCCTCCTCTCTTTACAGTGAGTACAGAGATAAACAACTCTTTAAAGCCTGTAAAACAAGCAAAGGCTTTTATTCGTCTATAGACCGCACTGCTAGACATTATCTATTACTTGACACCTGGGGTGTAACAGTAAAAGGGAGTCTCTGTGTGGTGTGAGTTTGGAACAACATGAAAAAAACAAATGCATAATGCTGCGTTCACACCGTACGCGATGCGAATATTCGCTTCGCTCTAATCGCTCCTATCGCATCGCTCTAAACGCTCGAGTTTCACCGCGGCTGCCAGCTGTGTTTACTCGCATCATTCAAACAAGACACGCTGGCTCGGGAGCTACAACTACAACAAAATGAACATATTTTCCCGTGATTAAATTGTAATACACGTTTCTCAATGATGCCGACGTAACAACATACTGATACCGGTTAGTAAAAACCATGAATTAATGCTGTGACAAGTCTGCAGACAGACGGCAGGCGGAAAACCTTTTAAAATGCTTGTTTTCTGAATGAAGATCGGGTCGACCAGGCTAAGCTAACGTTGTATATGCTCATTCCACACTCACAACAACGGCCTACAGACATAAATAAAGCAGCGACTGTATTCGCCATGACACAGACAGTCTGTGGTTTGTACTTGTTTAACTTTTGTACAGTTTCTGAACAGATATGAGGAGCTGTGATCTCTGTGTGCTAACTGCTAACAGCTAATGGCTGATGTTTTCTGGTTGAACGTCAGTAACGGCAGGCTGAGATCCTCACCGCTGATTGGCTTCCGCGAGAACGCGTCACGTGAATTTGACGCGGCACAGTTCAACCACGTGATTCGCGCCGCGTCCACCACTTCATGCTCGCCGTCAAAGCGAATTTGCGTCTGTCCGCATCTCTGCATTGACTTTACATGTAATCGCGCCGCCCCCAAACATCGCATCCCGTCCGGTGTGAACGCAGCATAAGAATGCCATGTTTTCAACAAAGAGTATGGCAGTGTGACAGAAAGTGTTAGGGAAAGACACAACTTGAACTGTGTTCATAATAAAACATTCCTGTATTACATTATAGGTTTAACAAACACTTAAAGAAAAGACAACCGTTCTCAATAGTATATACAACTCAAAAGACTCTCTCAATACAATAAAACAAATAAATAAAAAAATACTGGTAGAAATGACTATCTCGTCTTGGCACATCTGGCTTCTGCCATCAAATGTACAATAGCTGTTGGCTATGTTTCTATTCACACCTGTCCACAGCTCTCTCTTTGTTGCTGTTGTAGCTGACTTGCAACTGTAGGAGGGTCTTCCAGCTCTGATTATCGTTCACACTGACCAAAGTGTGTGTGACTCCACACACCAAACAACTTGTTGTTTTAATTTCAACATATGTTGCTAACGCCGAATGGCTGAAAGTTTCCGGGTGGAAGTCTGCTGCATGCACCAGACTGAGACCTGGAATATCGCTCAATAAAGAAACCGTTACAGCCCTGAAGAAGTTTACATTTTTCAGTCGTTGTGTTAGTATTGTAGGATTCCAAAAAAGCTCAGCTTGAGTAAGATATTGTGTAGTACTATGTAACCTATGCTGCATGGTTAATAATGATGTCTTTGAATTTCATCAAAATAGCTACATTTAAAACAGTGAAAGGTAACTTCCTTTTTATTTCTTGTCCTCTTTAGGGGCATGCTGGGAATTATACTAACGGCAGCAATCATTGGCTGGTGCAGCCTCTCAGCATCAAAGATCTTCATCTCGGCGCTGGCCATGGACGGGCAGCAGCTGCTGGTTGCGTACCCGTGTGGTCTCCTATACGGGGTCTTTGCACTCATTTCTGTCTTCTAAAACCCATCAAATAACAGTTCCAAATAACCGCTCCACGCTTTCTGTAATTTCAGTGTAATTGGTGTAATTATTGGCCAATTGCACTGTTATTGTAGAAAAAGTAGGAGCTCCTTTCTAAAACGGCACCAAGGTTTTTTTTTTCTTTAGTAAGCCTCCACCTCTCACTACATTCCGACTTGACCATATGCAGGCTGGCGTATTGTCTCATTCATGTCTCCGGTCCACTTTGCTCCATCATACATCTTAAAGAAGAGGACTGTGAATTAAACCTGGTGAAGAATTGAAAAATAACTCTCCTATGGACCTTGTTAAGCCTTCAGTGGCTGTACAGTCCGATGATTCTAAGGACATGAATGGGAAGAAAGTGAGCAATTATTTCACACAATGAAAACCCGAAGAGGACATTTTAATTTAGACAAACGGAACAATTTTCATCAATTTTCAAGGACTGATAACCGACTCTCAGCAACAATTTGGAGCCAGCGGGAAATGATTTTTGTAAAAGCTGTTGTGAGGTGTTTCTGTAAAACCCCTTTTAGAATCTAACCCTGTGAGACAAGGGGAAACACAGACGTTCCTTCTGCACAAGACCACATACAACATGGGATATCTTCCTCTGTATCTTCTTCGCTCCATGACCAAGGATTCTCTAATCTCATCATTCACTCATCAAAGCATCGGTCTGATCTTTGATGTTAAAACAGCAGCTCTGCTATATCTTCTAATGTATTGGTTTATTATATTAATTCAAATGTTGATGCTTTTCAAGAAGTTGCAACAAAGGCATTATTCTAATTTCCAAGCAAACTGATTTGATTAGATATCGAGACAAATTAAATTCTGAGAGTGTACATTTCTAGGACCAGACATCTATAATTTTTTATTTAGTCACTTCACTTTGTATGCTTTGATGTGTCATCTGTTGTTCACGTCTTCATATGCACATTAAAGTTGTCTTTGAAAGTTATCCGCCTTGTGATTTTAAAAGATGCCTTGTATGGTCAACTCAGAATTTAAGCGGTATAACCTTTTATAACTTGAAGCTAGTGGCTGTGTGGCAGGAGAATGGCAGGTGCTTACTTGAAGCCGTGGGTGTATGACACATAACAGTTTTCAACATCCTGGGGAGAGTTTATCACAGAAGGCTGCTAGATCAAAGGAAGACATCTGCACATTTTGATCCACTTAATTCATAAATGTTCTTGCCTCTTAGGTCTGGAATCTTTTCAAGGTATTAAACCAGGTTAGTCATAACATATCGTCATGTTTTTTTCAGTTTCATCACCTTGCAGTAGTTTCAGTTACAAGTGGAGCAGGATTTTTAAGTAAAACCCTCCTTTACACCCGGTTTCAAGCTACAGGAAGTACACAAGGGAACATAAACAAGGAACAAGTCAATGGCAGGATTTGTCCATAATGGTGTAGTTTTTATTAAACACCACTTTATGTTATTGTGGTCAATTAAATGTGAGGTTGTTGCCTATTGGTCAAACTACTACTACAAAAAAAGGCTTCTGCAGAGATTATTGGTAAAAGTGTGTCTTATATTTGTTATTTGACAAGTAAGACTACATGGCCTGAAGATCACTTAGAAGATCAGGCAGAGTCTGAGCTGGTGTGTGGAGGAGTCTGGCTAGCCTGCAGGAAAAGCAGCACATGACTTTGACTTGACTTTAAGGCTTTAGAATGCAGGCTCTCACATCATCTAAACAGAAGGTTGACAAGAATAAATATTGATGGTTATTGTTGGAACTTTTTTTTTCTTCCTCCTGGGTTTTCCTTGAACTAACATACACAAAACCTATACACAAAGGGGGCTACTTAAATGGACGATAACCCACTTAGGAGGAATGAATAATTCAAAAATGAAAATGAAGTGCTTTTTCTATTCCAGAAAACGCTTTGCATTTCAAGCACATCTAACGGGAGCAGGCCGCTATCTCAGACGGCAAGTGTTTCAATATGCATCTACTGAATGTATAAACTGTCTTGTAAGATAATTTAAAAGGGTGGTCAAATCAACCTTGATTTGAGTAATTCTATATATAAAAATGTTCATTGTCCGACCTAAATGTGGATTTGGTATTCCTCTACAAAGAACATTCCTTGTCTTCCAACTTGTTCTGCAACTTCTGCTCACACTGGAGAGTGTTTTCAAGCTTTCAATTGTTCATTTGATCTGTGTCTTTTCGACGCTGAGTATCTCAGGAAAAAACTTCAGATGTTTTGGGTACGATAGAAGGGAGCGCAGGATGTTGACATTCACGCATTTTTGTGTATGTACGGTATCCGGTTTCAGCCAGTTTGCAGTTGAGTTTCAATATCTTGCATCTGGATTCACTCAGCAGTATCTCACATTTTCCCTTATGGGCCTGGAGAAGGAATTTATTCCAAAATTCCGTATTTGCTTTTATATAATCCTTATTTAATCCGTTTCACCAGCTGATTGTTGTTACTTCCTGAAGGGACATAAGGGAACATCTAGGATGTATTTATACTTTGTGAAGTATATATTCAAGTAATCAGAATCAGAAATCCTTTATTAGTCCCACAGCGGGTAAATGTACGAGTCCGTGCGGCCCCAGGGGAGCAGAGTAGAGAATGGTGCCTTGCTCAGGGGCACCTCAGTAGTTACTTGGTCGTCCCAGGACTTGAACCGGTAACCTTCCGGATCCCAGGACAAGACCCAACGGACTGAGCCACCACCACCCAATAAATGATGTGTGATTCGTTCCTTGCATATAAAATAGTTTAAAGCAAGGGAATTATTTCATATAAATGTGTAAATCATAATACATTCAAATTGTGATAAGCATTTCTTTTTTTAGAGACTGTTTGTTGATTTATTTTTTATTTTTTGAGACATTGTTTTTAATATTAGCTGACAGCATTACAAACGCCCACCTTTTGGGTAATCAATCTGTTGTGTTAGCAGGTTTTTACATTACTGTTCAGGATTGGCTTCTCAAAATGATTCTCGACTAATATACGGTACAGTAGATACACTGACTTGACCCAAGCACAATTGACAGATATCAAACAATTGTGTATTGCTACGTCTTTGAACAAACATGCAATAAATAGGCGATACAAAAAAAGTCATAAGAGAACTTGAATTACTTGTGTTTGCACTCGTTGCTCAATTTTTGATTAACTATTTTAGAGTTGTATCATTCCATTGGGCCAATGTTGTTTCATAAGTTGCTGCATACATTGCTTTGAGCCAGGCTCTAACAGCAGTAGTACTTCCTATCCACAATATTTGGGCAATATTACCACTTGTCACATATCCTTCCATAACAGGTGTACAGTCAAACAAATAGTAGATGCTCTTTAATAAGCTTGAAGCGTGTGGAGTATTTACTGAACTAAGGAAACCATGATGGGAGCCAGATGGCTGTTGAAATGGCAAATTGAGCACCAAGAGAGAGGAGCTGTGTCTTCTTGTTTTTCATCACCTCCTGATGTACACCCAAGCGCCTCCAGGTGACAGTGTTGAGTTACATACGGTCTCTCTTGGCTGACTGAATATTGTTTATAGCTGTGTTCATTGGCTACAGTCTCGCATTTACCCTGGAGGAATGACTACATCCCCACGTCTTTTGGGAACTTCCTCACAGTTATTTTCAGGAAATGTACAGCTCTCTATGGATCAGATCTATGAGCAACTCCAGTCTACCCAAAGCAGCCCATGATTCTTTAAAGTGTTGTACGTCTACATATCTGTTTGGTTAGGTTTTTATTCCATTGCTTAGTTTGTAGATTAAGCTAATTTAATAATAACATAGCATGACATTTAGTGGAACCATTGTCAAGTATCCTGAATACACACACTATATTATTACCATGGCTGGCCCCAATCAGTCCCTGATGTTGTCGATGTAAACACAGATTATTGGCAACATGAAACCGTTATTTTAACTGAGTTATGGAAACAAGATTTACATGAGATTAATAGAAGTAAAAAAAACAATATTGCTTAATAGTTTAACATGCTTTTTTTCAGTTTTACCGTAAATCCTGGTGACAAAGTGTTATTAATATTAGTCATCAGAAATTGTGTTTAACATCGTCATCATCACTACCGGCTAGGAATATCTGCCTAGTTGACTGGTCTTCTTGTCTCCCGGGAATATGGGCCCCCATACCATTATGTTATCTAATGGAGGATAATCTCGCCTCCATCTGGCCGGCCTGAGCCACAGTCTGTTCTGCCCAGCAAGCTGGACGACTGACTGGAGAGCAGCAGCTAATGATGACAGCTTCTCTTGCTCGGCTGGAAGAAAGGCATGGAGAGACACAAGCTGTAGGGATGGAGGTGGAGAGAAGGGGAATACACGGAAGTTTAACAACATAGCCGACTAAAAGATGAACAACGCAATCTAAATGTATAGCTACAAAACAGCATGACATGAGATTTGCACACATCTGCCAAGAAGGTTATGATACTGCATTAGAAATCCAATTTCACAAGATCAATATTTATGTATCACAATATAAAATGATGCCTAATGCATTTGGAGTACATTAATAATTACTACTGGTATGTAATTACATTTGGAAGCTGTATGATTATTATTTTTAAAACATGTATTTTTAATGTGAGCTCATATCGTAGTCATGAGGTTAACTTAATTTAAAGCGACATCAATATCTTCTTTAAGACAATATACAACAAAATACATTTACTTTTACTGTGGCATGAAATTATGGTACAGTATGACGGAGATTTCGTTCCAGTTTTGCTTTACCATCTTACTTCCCTTTTAATTAACAAGATTCTCTGATCTTTAGATGAGCTAAAAAAAAAGCATGTAATCAAGTGCATGCATATAAGACTACTGCTGAGGGCATAACTATTTTAAAGCTGCACAAACAATATTTGTTCAAGATAATTTCTTTTTCGGGTTTTTAAGCTTGTTCATCTCCCTCCAAGAAGTCAAGAATAATATCAATGCTTTACTGCAATATGTTTGTGTCCAAAAAAACAAACACTTGAATGTTCAAAAAGAAATTCACAAAATGTTTTGCTAAATGATTTCTCAGCATTTATGCATTTACTCAAATTCCACTATAATATGTGTCACTTTGATAACACCTAGTTACAATTTCATAAGTTTGTATGATGTTTGTTTTGTTAAATGATTTACTCAGAACCATTGTATTATTTTGTATAAGTCAATTCAGGGTTTCTGTAATGAAATGGTGGACAGAAGCTAATGTAGCTGGATAGCATAATCAAAGTGGCCTGTGTACGTGATGCGCCCCAAAAAGCTTCAAAGCAATGAGGCTGATTATGATGTTATCTCCACTGAGGGAGCAGACGAGCGACAGGTGGAAATGTAACGATTGGTATTCAGCAACGCAGCGCCGCCTTTTAATGCATCTGCAAAGCCAACAGCACATGAATATTCACAGAGCAACTGTTAGCACAGCACTGAGTGTGATTTGCTCCTGCACTTCATTAAACTAATTGTCCCCACTCATTGCACTGCGGCCTCTTCTAACAGTTGATTCAGAACTCAGTGAACCAACACAAACACTGCAAGAGTCCAGCTGAGGGAACCTGTGTTTGTGTGTGTTAGTGTGTGTACATGAATGCATTCTCATGTGTATTCATGAACAGGTGAGTATGTCCTGCTGCACAAGCATTACATTTGATGTGCGCACTTCTGTGTACATACAGTATGTTTGTGTGTCTTGGGAGGGATGCTCATAATAATAAGGCTCATGGTGACTGGTCATTTATAAGATGTGATCATATCGCAGTGTGCAAAAACACATAGGCGTATAATCTAAACATGTTCACGGATATATACACACAGAGACGCAAGAATGCACATATATTACATGTTAGCTCAGTGCTTTTCCACATGCATACATACAGAGACCGACCAATGTACACTGCGCAGACCCACACAAAAGGGTCTAAAATAAGCACAGCAATTATGGTCGAGCCAACTTGATTTTGGAACATTATTGTCCAGTTGCCTGCATACTGCCATTTACTGTAGCCTGCCATAATGTTCCTATAACTGCAGCTGTGCATTATTTTCATAGATGGATGTTTGAGAACAAAACCTTCCATTTGTCATATATAAAAATGTCATGGCAATCAAACTTGTGAAATGGTGAATGTTTTTGAATATTAATTAACACTTTAGAACGAATAGTACCAGTTTAGCATGTATAGTAAGTGGATGTTGTTGCCTGAGGCCCAGGAAGTGTCATGTGTCATAACGGGGAAAACAGGGTATAACTCATCATTTTATAAATGGCTGCATTTAGTTTAAGTGTTCCACAGCCCTGACAGTATGCATGACAACTCCATATGTTAAGGAAAGGTTTCAACAGCAGGAAACGGTACTTAATGCTTCCTTCATCGCCACGGTGGAGAAAGAGAGAAAAATAGTTACATTTTTGACCTATCAAGCCACAGATTAAATAATAATAATAATAATAATAATAATTTCAATTTGTATAGCGCCTTTCAAGAGACCCAAGAATGCAGACCCCCGCCAAGGCTGTTGCCATAAGTGAAACATAATTTGTGTATCCGGCCCATGATTCAGATCTGCTCCCAGATGCTATTTGTGCTTCCTTGGTGTCTGCTACACCCTTTCACTACCTTTTTTTGAAATACAGGCCTGTGGATTTTCCATCATCCACAAAAAGATTAAAAAAGAATATAAAATACAATACTTTTACTAGAGGAATATATAAAGAATAATTGGTACATGTTCAATTATTACTGAATTTGCCATACCTAATCAACATATATTTACCGTATATCTACACCAGTAGTTGTTTATCATGCTTTACTTTTTACTTTCAAATACAGTGATTTAAAGCATAAACTTGGGATATATTGCAGAAAAGTAAACATAACTGAATCGGAATTTCTTCTCAAGAGAAAACCTAAATTAAAATGCTTTAGCAAAACACATTTATGAACAGCACTAGATAGGTCTGGTTCAATAGAAATGATGAATGAACCTGGACAGATTGTGTGTTGCTCTTTAACAATCCAAGGGACAAGTAAAATGTATGGCATCTCACCTGTGATAAACCCTTCACCTTTAAAGCAGGAAATGAATTAGAAAACTTCCTCTTTCGACTGCAGTACAACACAGATGCTCAGTGAGCCAAACAGTTCCTGGTGGATGACAATGGAATATTTTAAGCACCATATTACATAAAATGTTTCCTAAAATAGCTGTAGTGTTATGTAATAGTTTAAGCCATAGCAATTTATCTTTTACATATACCTAAAAAAAAAAAAGAAGAAAATATGACAATAGTTCTCCCATCATTACCTTTTCAGTTCTCTCTGTTCAGCCTCTGAAATAATTGTACTCTTTACTTTGGAAAGGGAAATTATGTTAACCTTCAGAGTACAGCGGCCATAAAGAATAAAAAAACCCATCTGTTCGTTGTGGGGGCGTTCTTATTCAATATGCATGACATAAGCATAATAACTCGGAGCATCAGCATACCAAAGCATCAGCGTCTCAGATGACGTCATTACATGTGTGTGCTTTCATTAGTAGAAATGTGACTCATCATTCATATTCATGTGTTTTTCCCCTAACTTTTATGGTAGTTCCTATTACTGCTTACTGAATTAGTGCTTACATAAAAATGCATCTGACTGTAGGCCTATATGTTGTGGATAGTAGGCCTCTGTTAACAACCAAGCATGACTCATCCTTATTGTAAGTTCATACACTGCAAATGTTGGCATTAGTTATGCTGGGGTCTCTTTTTGCTTGTGGTACCCAACGCAATAAAATATACATTTATTTAATCATCTTGCCTATTCATTTATTTATGAAAGCTATTGCATCCTATTTATAGTCAGGGCTGTGTTTCTCCAAGCCTTATGTAACAGCCTGATACCATTACAGCAGAGCGATCAACATCTCAGATAGCCACAAAGAGAATGAACAGGCTAAATAAATGTTCACGCTGAACTGACTAATTACTGGTGAATACACACTGGTTCCATTGGTACCTCTGAGGTGTTTAAAAAGCATTCTTTAATATAGTTTTGAACATCATAACAGTGGTATGACCCTGATATGAAATGCTGTGTCTCGCGTAGCACAAAGCTAGCTAACTTAGCCTTAATAAAACGTGTTCCTCTATGTTTAATATCTAAATATGCACATTTAATCTTGCTCTGCAGAAAAAGGAAAGCACAGTGTTCGGTTTTCTTCCCTTGGATTAATGACTTTTGCCTTGGGAAAAGAGATGTTGCCGTATTCTTTTCATCACCTATTTTTTTTGTCGCAGCCTGCCCATCATATAGCAGTCCGTTTTATACTGCTCAGTGGGGTAAGGATAACATCATGATTATTTCAGGAGTCATCAGCTCAGCACTTAAAAGCAGCACATGCAGCAGCGGTAGTTGAAAACACTCCCTCCTTCCCTCCAGGGTCCTGGAAGTAATTGGCAGTGTGTCGGAGAGCTGCACAGGGATCTATGGACCTTATTGCAACTCTGCAAGGGAAGAGCTCAAGCAGAAGAGAGGAATCCTGACAGAGCCTTGTATAACCTTGTGGCTTTAACTATTTATAAAATGGCCAGCGAAAAACATAGTGCTGGGTTTGACACTCTGGACCATGACGGACTAGGACAAGCCAGAGAGAAACAAAATATGAAAATCAAGCGTCTACAGCGTAATGCACTAAAAGAAAAAAAAGCGGGAACAGCAAGATATATGGTCTAAAGTCAATTATTGTTGCAATGTCGAGCTTTCAACTGATTATAATCCCCATCATTGCTCTATTTTGTGTGCTAGAACATGTTACCTTTGCTGGCACAAGGATTAATTTAGGTCATCAAAAGGGGGAAGAACAGGGTCTCCTAAGGGGAAGGTGGTACAATCTGCTGCAACTCCATTTTGTCATTAGCTTCAAAATATACTGACTATACACTATTACTTTTTAGCCTTATCTTTTTAGTCATTGAACAAGGGTCCTAAGTCCAGAGTTGGGTAAGTGTTGTTGGAATTTTATGTAATACGGACCCCTGTGCACCTGTCAGTAACATGCCTCATATCCGTACTGTTGTTTATGCAATACAACCAAATGATCTGCACAGCTACATTGGTTCTGCATAACAATCAAACAAACCACTGTTTCTTTTTTTTGTAATTCCAGGAAACTCTTAGTGAAATGTAAATAGCCCTGAAGCTTGTGTGGCCTATTTTTTTTTTCTAGTGTGGCAAGGGGCGTTAGGCATTCAAATATGAGAACCAATCAAAGTATGTGTTCTGAGGCTCGGCAGATAATGCATAATGAGTGGAAGGTTTCCAGACTGTAGTGGAAAGATCTCTGTGCCAGGAAGTTGGCATCCATTTTTAGCATAGGACCTTCTTTTTGTTTCAATCGGTTTTCTCACTAATTGCCTTGGTCAATTCTTAGAACTCTGTATAAGTAGTATAGTAATATTCATAAATCATACATAATGCACAGTGTGTATATAATATCCTGCACATGCACTGGGATATCTACTCTCTATTGTGTCATTGTAGTGTTTGAATGTAGGCTCATTAACACTCAGCGGTTGGGTAATGATACTAAAAAAGAAATCTCAAATTGCACTGCTCTCAGCCCACAATGAGCTATTCTTCTCCCTGCGTTCCAATCTGCGAGAGACTGTGCAAGGTCACTTATTAATGTTAATAAACAGGAACAAATACATCCCCCATGATCAGTGAGTAATATAATGTACTAAAATACAAATGAATTGTACTTTTGTTCAGGAGGATACATGCTTGTCATGGTCTCTGGCAGTAAAAAGGCAAATGACTTTTAACGACACATTTATAATCTGTCAAATGGTGTTATTTACCCTTAAGAAGATAAGACAACGTGGTCAAATACTCATATAACCAGATAGTCAAGTTAATGTATACTACCACCAAAGGATGACTTAACCACACCTTGCACAGGTTTCCCTCTAAAACCTACAGACACACTATGTACCGAGCGTAGAGCATGCACGTGTTATTATGTGTTTTAGTGATTGTATTTACTTTCCAAATTGCAGACCAGCAAAACCAGCACTCACCGGCTAGAAGTATCCACAATGTATAAGGTAATAATATATATGTATTGAGTACCTTTCATTTTAATTGTACAACGTAAAGCATTAGTTTCAGAAAACAATTACTACTACATTGTGATGCTTGTATTCTCCCTATTGGCATAATAAATGAGGTAACAAGCAGTTCAGTCTTTAAGTTGATTTCAGTAATCATCATAATACATCAATATAATTATCATAATCATTTGACTGTTTCTCTTCTCTTTCGTCTCTCTCCTCACAGGAGTACAGGCAGTTCCTCTCTGTCTTCAGCCATGCATGCATGATGCACAGCTTAATATCAAATTAGATCATTTTGCTCTGATTGTTAGGGCGCTAATTACGCAGAGATGAGAGCTACAGCCTCAAGAGCACAGTGAGCTTTTACATGGGTCATGGCAGCAGGGTGACTGAAAGCCACATGATGTATTGTCACTTCACAGTGGAAGGATTGAGTGAACAGTGAATGTTGAACTGCTGACTCTTTTATGGGCTCTATAATGGGGATTTCATTATGGAGTGTACATTTATGGAGGGAAGCCAGGGGTTGTTGTGCAGGGGCCTCATTAGAAAAAGAACTGTGTGAAAGTGTGACATCCTATCTAAGTTTAGTAGAGCAGAATAACTTTGTGATAGTTTCCTGAATTAATAGGGACAGGGATTTCACTTTTATAGTGATTTTCCAACGTAGGAATCCTCAATTAGGATAACCCATCCTCAATTATAAAAACACTTTTGTTTACATGGCAATTACGATACATATGGAGAACACTTTTTTAAACATTATGAAGACACTTTAACTGGCAAAACTTGCCAAGGGCTGAAGAGTACATTCTAAATAGACACAGGCGTTACAAATTGCCATCCCATTGGAAATGAAGCTTACAGTAAGTTATCTTTAAATGAACATCAGCAGGAGGTCTAAGAAAGAATAAGACACAGTCATGCTTTTAGAAAACTTTATTTGGTGATAGACTGATAGCATTTCTTCCAACTTAAGTTGACATAGGACAAACAGGATATTATTTTGTAATGAGGCCCCTTGAGGTTATCTTAAGTGCATTGCTGCTACATTGACACATGATATATGCGTTCTGATGTATATCTCACGCACCCTTTACTATAAGGGGGCTAAGTTAAGGCCCTGCCAAGTTTCTTCTGTGCTGTGGTGCGCTGCTCTGGTATGTTAGTTCAACTATAACACTGCTGCTGCTACTGAATACTTGTTGCATTTCATAAGCAAGCTCCCTGGCCAACAGTCTGATGATGTCACCTCAACTTAGTTTGTCATTTCAGCTGTCGGCATCAAATCCCTTTTAAAGCAATGTTTTCCTGTTCTGTCGTAGGAAGTGTAGGTCCGCAGGGACAAAGGGGTTTATTCTTCGATGTATACCAAGGGACCACGGCTTTAATTCACCATGATACTGTCAGGTTATTACTTTGATTGATATCATGGCTCTGTGTCATTGCTGTTTGTGTTAGTGTGCTTGGCAAAGTCTTGATGTCTTTGGCTCTGCTGCTATCCACCCATGTGCTGTGTTTACATTGGTATTAGTCATTTAAACAATACATTTGTTATATTTAATCAGGCAGTCTCATCAAGATTAAGATCCCATTTCCAAAAGAGACCCAAGAACAAGAAATATTTACAAAAACATACATAAAAAAACAAAAGCAACACATAAATTAAACAGATACTGGAATTATAACAAAACATGAGATAATAAAGCTTTCAAAACTTTAATTTAATGTCTTCCTTTCTTTAAGTGGCTGGGCTTATTTTTCTCATAGGTGTTGTGGTGAAATGTAAACTCTGATTTTTAAGTATTATATTTTATATGAACTACATTGTATTGCAAATGAATATGATTGTTGCTGTTTTTTGGTAATGGTTGACGCTATTAGCTCATTAGCTCATTTCCTTTCCCCAAACTTTTAATACATTTATATTATTTGTATATCTTCTTTCTTTATCTTTTCTTATTCTATTTTTACACTGTTGATTCTATTTTGTAATTTGACAGTACACTTTCAGTTGTTATGTATGTCAAACAAACTATTTTGGCTTTATTAAACCATCACTGTCAATCTGCACAGTCCATTGATACACTGTCATTTTGCAATCATGGGAAACTATTATTGCTTTTGTCACACAATGGTAGATAATAATAGATAATCCGATTCACACTCCATGTCACATAACAATTCATTATAAGAGACTGTCCGCTACACTGTGTTCTTCCCGTACTGTATAGCAAATGGATTGTTTGCTACTATTATTCAGCCATTTTATATAATGGCTTGAGTTAGGGTATGTATTTAATGTGTTAATTAAAACACCATTTTATTATTTGTGTGAACGTTTGCAGAGAGTTAACAGGTCAGAGACAAGGCAGCAAATAACAAGTCTATACATATTATTTTCTGGATTCAAATAATACATTCAAAACCTTTTCTCTGTTAATATTTGGACTAAGCACTACAATATCCTCTCTGTGCACTTAACACTCAGATTAAAAGCACTCATCCTTCTATCTCGGGGCAAATTGTGCAACGCATCCTTCATAATAACTGTGTACAACCTGGAGTAGGCATGGGAACATTCTCTTGCGCTGCATCCTAATGGCAGATTAAGACACTATGGATCTAATTGATGCTAATCAACACAACTAATTACTCCCCCTAGATAAACAAGCTTCCCATTAGTGCAGAAATTAGTCAGGTAATGAAACCCTTGTTTTTTGGATGACTTCTCAATGTCATATATGATAAAAGGGAAGGGACAGATCAAGATATAATAGACATTTATCTTGGTGAAGGGATTTGTACTTGCATATGGGGTTCTATGCATCTTCCAAAGAGTGAATACTCACAATATAATCCACTATGAAGAAGATTTCAAATAAACAAACAAACAAACGTTGCCTTCTCAAATTTGGTGAATTATCAATAGAGGATCTCGGATACCTCTTACACAAATATAGCAAAGTCCACAGGCATATCAGAAAAATCGTTTTTTTGTTTGTTCATATTGTGCAAAAAAAGACCTGACTTCTGGTGATGTGTGCTTAGGCAGGTTGTATGTTATAAAGGACTGTACCGTTAACTGCTCATTTATAATGTTATATTGTCATAAAGGCAGGCAAAGATTGCAGTGCATCCATGGACATAACAATGAATTCGTAAAAAATACATTTATGGACAAAATGCAAAAAATAGGGAGATAAAAAAAAAAGAGTCAGGGAAGAAAGTAATAGAAAGAACAAGATTCTGAATATTTTTGAGGATGTTGTCAACATACACAAACACACTTACAACTGTTATTAGGTAAATTCCTAGCTGTTATATTGGCTAATGGTGGTGAATACAAAATAAATACAATACAGCAGCCAACATTCCTCAACTTACAAAAGCACAGACATACTGAACAAGAAATATTTTAAGGACTATTTTGAAAGACCAATTTCAAAATGTGCACGGGAGTCAGGTCGAAATATATCTAATCATTTCATTTAATAAACAGCATCAGATGAAGAATAATGTATAGGAAGTAGTGGAGTGAGTAGAATAAACAGTCAATGATGGAAATTGTGGTGTAAAGTTTCAGTTGGGTGACTCACATCATATCACCATCAACCCAGGATACTGTTTTCCCATCTGGGTGTGTGCATGTGTGGGTCTCTTGCCTATTTATGTCACAACCACCACCAACCCCTCCCTCCAGCATCAATCTCACTCACTCTTTGATGAATAATATAGGAGATCTACACATTCATAATGAATCAGATAGACAGAGAAGGGAGAAAGAAATGTGAAATACCCCAAAACCTGATTGACCTTGTATCATTAAAAAACATTTGAGTATACATTCATTAAGTTGCATATCAAGTGTTTTGAAACCCACTCCAACAAACATCTAATTAGAAAAATGTGACAAGAAGAGAAGGTGCTCATATTTAATGCATCAAAATGACACAGTCTCTAGTTTCTCAAGGCTTTTCTCTCCCAACATTTGAATACACTTCTGAAATGAAGGCTGACTCATGAATACCTCTTTGGATCCATACCCTGCATGTGAACACCCACCTCATGTATTTCAATGAATCCTTCAAATGCACTGAACTCTTTCAACTGTCTCTCATTACTATCCTTAAATGTAATCATAGATGAAATGGTTGTCGAGGGGAGCATAGATTTTCTTTGGTCCTACTCTACACCCTGTTTAACATTAAAGGCCATTATCATTTATTGTTAAGATGGATCGATGCAGGAATGTTAGGCGGTGATTATGGCCGTATAAATCATAATGGGAGCAAAGGATAAAGTTGCACAGACATACTTTAAAGAGTGATAAAGTCCAAGAAGGGAGGAGGTCAGGGTAGAATGATGGATGTTCAAAAAGGACTTTGACTCGGGGGAACACTGTTTTTGTCCCATCTGAAATTAAAGTAAACTTATTTTGACACATTTAAGGTCATTTACACAGTTTAACTATGTAACATTCCTCACTTATGTACTCATAACAATCACACTTATTATTACCTAAACAATAATCTATTCCTAAGCCTAACCAAGTAGTGACAGCGTTAACCACATGTTTAAAACTGTGACTGTTTCACACAAACTGATAGCTGCCATGTTATGACTGATAGTGGCCATTTTCAAAATGATAGTATTATAAATGGGTTCTCTCATTCTCCTAACATTAGATGTAGACAGTGGTAAAATGGAGAATACACCAACTGTCAATACAAAAGTACAAAACAACATAATTGCAGTATAATGTACTTAAGATTTAGACATCCAAAAGACACAAAGCAAACGGTCTAACTAATGACTGTGTGAAATGCTGCTGTAATATGGTTTAAAGTAAAGTGGGAATTCCCAAAAATGATAAAAACGTAATGTACAATGATACAACAGCAGAAAACCTCACATTTAAGAAGTGTGTTGCCACCAATAATTGTGTTTGTATATGCTGGCTTGTTGCGTAAATTGTTTGGGGTTTTTGGTAAGACTAGTAAAGCGCTTCCAAATGCAGTCCATTTAACATTTAATTATTTCAGCATTGTTATTTTAGTGCAACGTACTTACTTAGTATTATTTTGTATCACACTGGTTGCAGGTAGGTTCGTACGCAGGTCCACTCATGTTTGTGTCCACATCAGCAAACTGCTCCAGTTATGAGTGTTCAAAAATAAACCTCTCTTTCAGGGGTTTTGCTAACAGCCAGGGAGCTCTTGTGCACATACACCTCTCCCTATCTTTATCTCACTGAACCATTCTGTTTTTGATTCTTTTAAAGATGTGGGCCACATTTGGCAGCTAGGGCTTAATGATTCAGAGAGCGGAGACGAGCACCTCTGGCAAATGCAGTTGCTCAGATCATCTGGTTGGAAACCGTTGTGATATTTTTGTCATTTTGCTGTGAAATCTGTGAACTCAAGGTTGGTGCTTTAAAAACAACATCTGCCGGATTTTCCGACAAAATCCTGTCGTTTCAAATTTAACTAGAAACAATAACGAATACAACGATGGCGGTTTATACTCGGGATGCTGCCGAGTTTCATCACTCGATTGGAACACACGGCTAAAACATCACGTCGGCTAAAGCCTGGCCTGTTTGTGCATGTGTGTGTAGTACTGTGTGTGTGTGAGCCAGTGGGTGTTCCTCTGTGTGAACACAACTCTACACTAAGCCGTGTCCTCAGCGTTCAGTGTACACCAACCACTTAGCACATGATAGGTCGACCCCTAAAGGTCACAACACAGCATGTATCCATGGTGACTGCTTTGCCAGTAGAAAAACAAGCTGGGAGCAGAGCAGAACAAAACTAAATCAGTCCACGAAGCTATACGAAATAAACACAAACATATGCTCATACACTGCTGTCGGGAGGACGTTGGAAACCAAGATGGAGAATGAGTCAAGGTAGAGAACAAGATGGAAGAAGTAAGGATGATGGAAAGTGCTGTTTAACCTGAATATCCTGCTGGGATCCTCTATGTTTTCTTCTCTATCTTCACTGAGCTGCACAGAGTGGAGGGACTAGCAGATGTGTTCGCTTTATATCCACATGGTCTTTTATAGACTTTGGTAATTGTCCAAAACCCTTGTCTTCAAAAATGAATTTATCACATCAGACCCTTTCATCAGACAGATAAATACTTTAAGACAACGAAGCAAAGACGGTAGTGACTCATTTTTAAGCTTGCTTTTGCAATGAAAGAACATTTTGTTGTCATGGTTACCCCCAGTTATCACCAGTTATCAACACCTTAACACAAGACCCTGATCGCTTCACTGAATCTGGAACACGATCAATCCCTTCTTATTCCCCGGAGGCCTCTGTTTGTGCCATATTTAAAAAAGAAAGTGTGTTATACAATATATACAAGCTCACGCAGGAAATACTTCTGACAAAATCATCCAACCACCAGGGCAAAACATTGCGGATTACTGTAGGTGATGGCCATAGTGTTTGGACAGACGTTGTTTTAGGAAGAATGGATTCAACATTGTATTCCTCCGTGTTCAACCACAGAATATGTAAACTGGTGCATCTGCTTCAAAAGAGCTCTCTAATAAAGATTTCCTTTTTCGCAGCATTTTATTTGGTAGGTGTTTTTAAAGGTTTGTCTTTATTTAGATGCAGTGGCTGCCGATCCTGTTTCACTGTTTTTTTTCTCGCATAAAAGAAAAAGAGAGTGGGGTCTCTCTCTCTCTCTCTCTCTCTCTCTCTCTCCCTCTCTCTCCCAATCTCTGATTGCCAGGTGAATGAGCCATGCTGTTAAATAGAACATCCGTGAGCCACGGATCTGCTGTGAAAACAACAGCTGGCTTAACCCTAAAAACAAAATTATCAAATAACTAATGACGGCTGCACAAATGAAACACCATTCCCACCCACCTGATATTCACAGGTGGATATTTTAACTAATGAAAGCAGCTCTTGTAATACAACACTTGGCTTATTTAAGAACATCTTGCATGCATGTTCATGGCTCATGTATGTGCTGACAGAAATCTAATCATTCATTAGTACATTTGATCTATTTTGAGCTTGTTTTTCAGTAAACCATCAAACAGCCGTGACCTCAGCTGGAATTACTCAAACATGCAAATACATGGGTAAAACTGAGAAAAATATTCCTGCTATGTACTTGTACTGTATGTTGTCTAATTTAATTAAACTTGATTTTTGAATCCTGCAAAAAAACGTAACCCAAAACTTAAACCTATAACTTTTTTGTTTTTTAAAATACAATTTTCTAGGAATCATTCATCTAAATAACGTTGTCAAAATGACTTGAAAGCAGATAAAACAATAACCTGATCAATATAGTGGTACCTCAGTGGCTTAGCCTCTATAATGATAAGTAATTAAAACCGACTATTGACACATCAAACATTATTTGTTTCGAGTTAGCGAGCTGTCTAATAGGCCATTTGCCACATTGTGAAAACCCAACTGTTAGTTTCCATGTTGTGTTTCTGTAATGCACTCACTCATAAGCATGTTGAGACTGGTAAAAAAGAGAGTAAACCTGAATGTCTTCAGGCAAAACCGGCGATCCCAGTAACTGTCTGCATATAGAGCCGCTGTTTCTCCACAATACCCATGAAAACACAAGCTGTGGTTGCGATTTGTGAAACAACTGAACAGCAGTTTATTTTTCTGTTCACTATGCTATTTCAGCTCAGCATACCTTTTCTCAAGAGCTTCTTTGGTCAAAAATGAAGAATAATTACCTTTTTTTATTCTCTAAATGATTCACTTTGCTCCTTTTTCTTATTTTAACTGTCTGAACAAAATGACAAAAACACAAAACAGCAGTCTGCTGCCATCTTGCATTTATTTTATTGACTGTAATTACTTTTGGCCTGAATGTAGGTCATACACTCATAGTAGCATGCCAAACTGTGAGAATGTTAAAATGATCGCTTTCATCAGAATGTCAGTGAAATATCTTAAAAAACACATGATTGTTTTTATGTCAGCTATTTCAAAATCAGCTTATAATTTGGGACATCTACTTCTCTATAGATTGAAAGTTCATTAATAATTGTGAGATCTCTGCAAATCATTTTATAAGTCCGTTTTAAAAGGACACTTTTAAAGTGCATTTAAGTATTTTATGGCTCTTTTGGACAGTTCAACGTTAAAAAGAAGAAAGAAGACATATAAAGGTAACAGCGGTTCCTGTATGATTAATGTTACTTTATTATTAGGGCTGTCAAGGGCTAGCTTGCCCTGATTATGTTGGAGTGAGTACAGGCCAGCTTTCAGAGTTCACTAGAAGGACTACAGTGTTAAACTCCACTGACTTTAAACATCAAAGTGTGTTTACAGGTCTTGGAGTATTGCTGCATATTTGAAAAATCATGTTGTAAAGCCTTTGTGTCTCCAGAGGGAGCAGCTAAATCTGATGAATTACCCAAAGTTATTTTCACCTGATGGTTAAAAAAAGAAAAAAGGATTTTGTGCCAGAATAATATATCTTATTTCCCGTCTGAATTTTGCATTGTTGGTATTGCAAAGTATGGACAAGGAAAGAAAATGCATGGACAAATAAACATCTCTGGTTCTGCTGCAACAACTTTGATCCTTTTTATTTTAGTCTCCAATGTGAGTCTAACAAAAGCACAGGAGTGAAGTGCTATCATAAACTGTGAAGTATACCCTACCATTTTAATGATCTCAATAGAGTTTAACTGCTGAACAGAATGTATTGCCTTTTTTCTGACTTTACCACAACAAGATCCTTTGGGGAAGCTACAGCCGCTGACTCAACAGGACTGTTTTGAATGTGCAGCAGCAGAAGCAGTAGACTGTTTTACCCCTCCAGATGTTTATAATAGTACAGTAAGCGTACCAGACTCATTCCTATCTTTTATGTGTTTACCTGCTCACACAGTTACTGTCTCCTCCTCCAATGGGTGTTTTTGTTTACGACTTGCATGGGTGCAAAGGTAGGGGGTGGTTTCAGGCTGACATAATTTACTGTTTGGAGTATGTGGAATACACACATACTAACTTGTACACGCACATGCAACACATGCCCTTTCAGATGTAACATACAGAAATACAAATTAAGTTTTCTGGAAGAGATTGAGAAGAACAGTCTAATTTTCCATTTAATGTTACCCTTGAAAAGCTGGCTTCCTGCTATGATGAGTGGAATGAGTGATTGTGTACTGTTAATGTCAGCGGCAATACACTTCCCCTCTGTCAGTAACTATGGCGCGCAGACTCAGAGTGAAACTAATTTTTATTCATGTTGATGCCTATCCGTCCCTCATTTGAACTGTCAGTATATTTGTTTCTTTTTGACTGCAGTATATCTGATTAAGAGTCACGCCATCAGTGAATTCAATGGTATGTTCAGAATGTAAAGAGCACTTCCACCTCAGCTAATCTCAATCCAACTGGCTGTCCTGATAAAAAAGGTGAAGAGCAACTTAAAGGTCCCATGTCATGCTTTTCCGGTTATTACCCGTCCCCTTGTGTGTTATGAAGGTTTTTCTGCATGTAAACGGTCTGCAAAGTCACAAACCCTCAAAGTACACCCTGTAGCGAGTAAAACTCTAACACAGAAAATACCTGTCTATGCTGCCCCAGAACGCCTCGTTGGAGATTTTCTTTTTCAATTTTTTTCTTCCAGGAACCAAGTGACGTAACGACGACCCCTCCGTGGATTGGTCCAATACAAATGGACCAATCCGTGGAGCCATCACGTTACGTCCGCAGAGCCGTTACATTAAGTCACACACACACTTCCTCACACACACACACTCAATCTTTTCTCAGCTGCAGCTCCGCCGATTTCTCCTCCCTGAGACGGCGGGACGCGGCGAGGCTGTGAGTCGGTGTGTGAGCACACACACAAACTCCCAGCCAGGCTGCGGGTGTGTGTGTGTTCGGGCTGGTTTCGAGCTGGGTTTTGCTGTGTCTCGCTGTCTCGCAGGCGGCCTCTGAGCTCAGAGTTTGGAAAATTGCACAATATAAATCTATTCTAGTAGACCTCAACAATTGAATTATGATCAGTAGAAATGGCCATGACATGGGACCTTTAACACCTCTTTTCAGTTCTTTCTTATGAAAGGAGATCTATTAACAACCTTGAAATGCGAGCAACTCATTAGGTTAATTTTCCTTATATGTGCTATGATGTCAAGAGTACATTCAAAAAAAGGAAAATACACAATACATAATTGACAGGAAATACAAGTAAAACAACAATTTAACAGCACATAATCCATGGCCAACACATTTGAAACAGTACATAATTGTAGACGTCATTGCATAGTTTAAATGCCACATAGACAGAGCACTATTTGTCCTACATACACTGTAGGTCAATTCAGTTTCTGCTCGACACAACGCCACGTTGGATTTACTCACACATCAAGCACAACATTGATGAGAAAGATCATCTTATAAGAAGTCTTTCTTGTGAGGAACCATGAAAAGCAGATGACTATTTTTTTTTACCAAGTTTTGGAGCGTCTAAAAACAAAATGCTAACAAATCCTGGCTGCGATGGTAAACCTGTTCACTCTGCAGTCACTTTGTTGTCAGCTAATTGGTGTTTGTAGGGCTGATCTCTTCTAAAACCCTGTTCTGCCGCTATTAGATCAGATTGCCTTGTCATCTATTGAATTCAAAGGTCACTGTGATCAGTTGACTTGTGTGTAGCTTCGCGCCTTGCTCTCTATGTAAAGCAGATACTAACACTGAGATCTGAATCTTTTGACATAACTTTTATTGCAGGGAGACAAGCATATACACATAACTAGAACATCTGTATTGTAGATAGGAGTGGAGTTGTGCTGTGATATTTCCATTGCTTTCGGGCAGAAATGTTGCAAGACAACAACCTAATGTACGCAAGGGATGTTAGACAAGTTACCACAAAAAGTAAATTATGTAAAGTGAAGATGGGTTACGTATACATATACATACATAAATAATATGTGCGATGCTGAATCTGTTTTTAGGCTTTTCAAGTGTATTAGTCAATTATATAATATTAACAGTACAACTGAATGTTTTGTGGTATCACATGGTGTGTTACAACTGTTGTACTCTGAGCTTTCGCGCCATAAAACATAAAAGTTTTTCATATACAGTATAGTTCACAGTAGTTCCAGAGCTGTAGATTGACATGATACATAATTGCAACCAAAATCACAGTGGTTTGCTTTAAACTGCTTTCTACACAGCTGTGGGCCTGTCTGATGGTGACGGATGACTTTCAAAGAATGTGCTTTTGGCTCCAACACACATTATATATAAAACTGATTTATGGTTAAGTACGTTGAAAGAAAAATCAGAGGCTTGCTACCGTGCTAAGTTATTAGATTTGTAACGGCACTTGTTATTATGCAGAGGTGTTTTCATGTCAACAATAAAGGTAATTTAATGTCATCCTCAAAAGTACAAGTGAATGTGCAAAATGAAAAAGTTGTTTGCAGAGTAGAAATATTGCACTATTGTAGAACAACAGCCCTTTAACGTTGTGTTATAATGTTTCTTTTACGTATTCTGCTACAATTAAGTAAGCTTCGCACTTAAAAAATGACACTCCTTGTGTGTTTTGGAAGAACATGTGTGTGCTTTATCATGTATTTTAAGCCTTAAGCCTTAGTTACTGTCTCAATAGCATTTCTTTCTGGAATACTACAATACATTTAATACTTAGCTCTGTTTATGGATTAGTTCTGAAAAGCTTAATTTGGTTGAGTCGGAAAGCTTTAAAGTTTTTTTTGTGCAGTTTAACACAAATCCTGATCTACAAAGAGCAATAACTTGTTTTTGTTCTGTCTAGAAATCCTTCCTCGCTGTGTCATTTTCATCCTTCCTCCTACAAGTTTCCGACTCATTGTCTTGCCCAGCTTTTCTCTGCTTCAGAGAAAAAATACCAAAGGGTGTGAACTGCCTGTTCTACTTTACCTTTCTTCCAGTCTGTACTTCCTTCCTTCCTCACTGAGCTTCCTCCTCCATCTCTGACATAACTCAGTTGTTGTGTTAGATAAGTCCTGCTGCGCAAATATTATGGATCCTTTTTTGGGAGAACACTGTGACTGCTGAGAAACATGCTAACTTAGACGTGATCTAGTTCCTTTTTTACACTTTCATTCTTTGACCATAGCTTTGACCAGAAAGTGGACCATAGTTACACTGTAACATTTGTCTCGTTTAGGTCAATGCACTGGCATTTTATGATGCTGTCATAAAACAGCACCTATCTTGATAGCACTCAATACAATGTAGATGACCTGATAATGCTGCTAACCCTTTGCAAACCAAAGTTTATATAAATCCCAACATACATACTTCATAAACACTACACAGATTTCCAATTAAATGTAATTGCAATAACATGAATATTAATTATTAATTATATGTAATTCTAGAAAAATCCCCAACTGTATGTAATGATAGAGGGCAGCCAAATCAACAAGTGTCAATGTTTGCAAAATTAAAGAAGAAAAGTATTGATAAGGGAGTAACAACATTTCAGTTACTGAATGTAATGAATGTCAACACTGAAGACAGCATTATTGTCCATATCCTTCACAATAATAAAAACTGCAGGAGCAACAACAGCTATAACGCTTTATATTATAATTTTTATTTGATTTACAGTGGCAATTCAAGAAAATAATTGGCAATAGCTTGAGCCTTAATACTCATGCTGCATCCCGATTACAAAGCAGGGCTTTTTCAAAGCGCCTGTAGGCCGCTCAGCACTCGCCTGTTCATTAGTTTGGCAAGTAGTTACCCTGCAAGGTTAGAGATTTTAGCAGAGAAGGGAGTGAAAACAAATCTGTTTCCAGACAATTACACAATGGAAATGTCTGCTTTCTTTTACTCAAACGACCTTTATTGATATTGCACTAAAAACTGAAAGAGTTTGGAAATGTGCCCCTTTGGATTAAGTGGAGGGCCCTGGCTGCCTATCAAAAGTTAAAGTCCTGCAGACCCACATGTTAGATTTTAACATGTTTTACCCATGTGTCTCAAACCTTATTTATAAATATGATAAAAGACAGAAAATATCCAAGAAATACATGGAATAAAAATAAATGGCTTTTAATCAATGTACATAAAGCTGACTTCACAGCAGCACATTCAATGGAATAGTGTCATTTACTACGAATACAGAGTAAGGTGTATTACACAACCACGTTAACATACTTCTTCATGAATTCCCAGTTGCACGTATGCACATGAAGCACAACACATCCAGTTTTCTTTTTTAAATCAGTAAATAGGATCACCTGTTGTCACCCAGCATTAAAAACTCACAGTGTTCCCTGAGATGTTTTGAGAACAGTGTGGATTTGTCAGGCCCTGGGGAGCTCCTGCCTCTCTCTAGCCACACTAGCTCTTAATGAGACATCGACATGCACAGGCCACACTCGGCTCCTTCTAATTAAATGACTTGCATGGAGGGCCACACCTGCCCGCCCCCCCTTTCCCTTTCCTTCTTTCTTCTTTTGGCTTGTTGGTTTGCATCTTCCTATCTTTGTTTCTCTTCTTGTGCCCGTCTGCACCGCCTAGACTGTTTACTTCCTTTGCTCCCCTATCTTCCTCCTCTTTTTCCCAAGTTGACTCACACATTACTTGAATTCAGGGGCGCCGCCAGGGATTTTGGGCCCCATGAAAAGCTAATCACATTGGTTACTTAAACATTTTTTTCTTAATGTTCTGAAATAGTTTGGGCCCCTGTCAGTCACGGGCCCTTAGAATCGTCCTAACTTTTCACCCCCGCTGCTTGAATTACTTATTGTTCTGGTGAAGGTGAATTTGTGTTGTAATCAAGTAAGCCCATGCATTAAGGGAATTGGGACTATATTAAAAGATCATAATTAAACTAGTAAAGGATATTCATGAAGAACAATGTTGTGCTTATCATGGCCTCTCTTTTAAAATATGTTACGTTTTCTTTGTATTTTATAGTTAGTTAATCAACAGAAAATACATTTATCAATGATGATCAATTTTAGCAATCAATTACTTTTTTATTTTATTTTTTAAAGGCTAAACATGATTAGAAATTAGTTTTAGGCTTCAAGTTTCAGGACTGCTACTCTCTGTCCGCCTGCCCTTTGACCTCTCACTGTAAAAACACTGCGCCCTGTTTGTTGCTTCCCATTTATAGCTCTGCTTTGTTGAGAGTGGATACAGATCTGACCCAAGATATGAGATTCTGAAAGTGCTAAAGGTGGTTTTATTTCAGGTTTTTTTTCTTGCCTTGACAGGACAGTTTTACTCTGGCTGAGCTTCCTCTTTTCTTCCACAGCTGCCTGTTTTCTTATTATCTCTCAATGTCATTGTGATTCACATTTACATTCCAACCTAGAACGAACTCTGGATGAATGACAATTACTGTATAATACAAGATGTCAAAACAAACAGGTTTAATATGCCTCGCTGGTATCAACAATTTACCTTCTGTGTCTAACCGTTGTCAGCAGTCTGGTAGATTGAGACCTCACATGCCCAAAAAAGGTTAAATGTTTAACTTCTTAACTTAGTTTTTTTTTTTAAAGAGTTACATTGATATCTGGGGGAGTAACAAGGACGTATGAAACGTTGAATTCTAATTCAGCCTATTAATTCACGCTGTCAAATCGAGAAAAATAGACCTCCCTCTCCTTTGCATAGAACCTTATCTGACCCTTATCGGACCCCAAATGGGATTTGAACCTTGAGAATAAAAAGCTAGGTTGTTTTTTACTCTCTGGTTTGGTTGATGAAGATCATGTAGCACAACATAAATGACTACCTATTGCTGGGACCTCAGTCGCACCGTGCCCGGAGCGAGGTAAGCGGTGGGCTATATGCAGACACGTTTTGACAGATTCCCAAGCAGAGAGAGTTTCGGTAGGGATAGGGGCGTTCACCGGCAAGTGTCAAACTAACAGTTGCGTCAATCCCCCACATATACACAGAAGGCGGCAGGAAACCCAGCTAATCTTCCTTATAATAAAAGCACCAAAACTCGCTTTAAAAAACTGAACGAAAAAAACAACAACCAACTAACTCCGTATGTTTTGGAAATCTGATCAATGTCTCTTTGAGATAGTTCCAGATGTTAATGTTACTTACCAGACACATGTGGGTTTATCATGTTACCGCTGTGACAGTTACAACAACACCGCTTTTATTTTTGAAAGGACAACACGGAAGTGACCCTTGTTTTCCCGTTAGCTTGACACGTTTCACTAACTGTCCGCCCTGCCCTGCTTGAGTTTGCAGTTGAGTGCGCCAGGGCAACACTGCTGTATTATATAACTTTAATGTAGGCTACTCACGGGTTTAATGGCGCAAGAGCAGAATATCGCGCCGCAGATCTGTGGATTCATTGCGGAATTATCCTGAACTCGAGTGCAAGTGAGCGATTGATCACTTTTTCCCTCCTACTGACGACGTGCGTTAAAAGTTATCGACAGATCGGCGGCACGTCGCACTTGGTGGATCCCGTCAGCTTCAGACAGGTCGGCGTCGTTGTTGACTTTAGTTAAAAAATAGTTGCTATTGCAGACGATGTTTTCCTTCCGTGCGAGGAGAGGGGTGACAACGAATCCATTTGACATTTCACCACGCAACATTACAGCAAGGAAGGTGTTTTATTCGAGTGTGTGACTCTGGGGACATTGCGTTATTTCTCACAATTTTTCCAAGTTGGACTGACAGGAGATGAGCTAACCGGCGGAACACATCGTTCTTTCACTACAGGTATGGTCTGTTTATAATGCAACCACTTGGTTTACCTTTGGACACATATCGAGAGAGGCAAACGCTGGTTGTTTCCACTAATGTAGGCCGACGATGTGCGTCCCCGGCGCTGGGTGGTGGGCGCACTGACAGCCCTGCACCGTGCGACCCACTGGTATCACCAACATCGCTCCGATCAAGCCTCTTATTTTTTATAAGGAATAGAAAGTGATGCAAATAGTGCCGCTTATTCGGGTCTCCGGTTGTAGGCGTTCGATCAGTGCAATTTCCTATCGCAGCCAACAGGTTGCAGTAATGCCATAATGATGTGTTGTGCTCTTCGGTGGGAAAGTACAGTAAGCTTTAGCAAGTCATGAAGCTCCAAACTTTTTAAAAACTTTGAAATACCAAGGATTGTTTTACCTTCCTAAAAATGCATTACAACAACAATCTCAATTGAATCTCAAAATGAATTTGATGTTAATGCAGTGGTGAAACATATGACCAAAACAACCTGTCTAATTCTCCACCATGGGAGATAGATTTAATAACAAATGTGAAACCAGTGAGAGTCCTACATGACGTATGTCTTTTTTACCTCACTTTAAAACACAGAGCATCAGTAGATTTTCCAAGGAAGTGCTGTAAACCGCTGCTCATATAGCACCATATCTGTCTTGTACTGTATGCAACCATGTCTTCTTGGAATTACATAGCCAATGCTAAAGTCGACAAAAGAAAAAATAGAGTGAATCTGATGTATTGCATTGATCTTAAACTCAAAGGAAATTATGCAGTTGTTGTTACTTGATTTTTTTATTAAACGGTAACTGTTTTTATTTGACATTTACTGCATATAAAGGACTATGATGAAGGACTGTTTTGTCATGTAGTCAGAGACACTGACTTTGACAAAGGTAAATTGCCACAAGTGACTGCTTGCCTGGATACTTATTTTCTGTCCCTCTAGATATCGTTGTTAATGATCAACAGTTAAATGAGTGAGCTCCAGAACTCTTGCACACAGGCTTCTGTTGCAGAGGTTTCTACCACATTATTTGACCTACATACATTACATTTGTATTACACTTCACTAACACTTCCAGTTTTGTAAATTGGAGTTTTGAATTAATTGTTAATTTACTCTCTTTTGCAAAGTGAGATAGGCAGTTATTGGTGACCGCTGCAAATGCCCACAGGCCCATTGTGGGTTAATCTCTTTCGACAGATGTATGTTGTTGCACACATGCTTGACTGTATCTGGGACTGTCAGTGGCACTGCCTGTTACACAACTTATGCTTGGGCATGTCTCCCACTACTTGATGCTTAACTTGACTGGAGGGCATAGTTCAAGGGAATAACATGTACAGTCTAGTCCTTTATGTTATGTAATTGCTGTGGTCTTCATTTTTTTCTATACTGATTTTGCTCAGTAAGGTTTATGCCATGTGTGCTTCTGCCATATTGCTACTGTGTGGGTGTCAAAAGAGGAGTTGGCCTATTTGATATGGCTGCTGTCATTTTTGAAAAATATAATTAAATAAGACATTGTTCTTGGCACAGTCATAGTAGTAGATGTAAGCCTTGCACTTGTGCACTTTTAAATGCACCTTAACTAATTTGTAAATGGATGTTATAAGACATTACTGTGACAGATCCAGAAAAAATAGCTACTGGGTTATGTATCATCTACTGCGAATGTATCATCTTATCTGCATCAACTCTGGTTTTATAGACTAACCTAGCCTCATCTCTCTCACTCTGTGTTTGTTGTGCACTCTTTCACTATCTTGTCAGGATAAAGAAATGGATCAGGGTGGACTGAAGCGCAACGGTAATCAAGACGACAGCCTGACATTTGGGGAGACAGGATCCGGAGTAGGCAGGGAAACGGGTGACACAGCTGGTTTACTGCTCCAGTCTGCAGGGCACCTGCTCGGTCCCAGGTCTATGCCCCAGCCCACAGTGGCCCCGAATGGACATGGTGTAACCAAAGACCAAGGGAAACTTGGAGGCCTCTTTGATTCTCCTCAGCATCACATCCAATGTGAGGGCTCAGACATGAAGGAGGGCAAGATCACCAGAATGCAGAAACAACACCAGGATAGCGGTGTATTTAACATTGAGGACAACCTGCCGTTGTTGAAACAGAATATTTCCAATCTCAACAGTCCGGCCCCCTCTGTCATCAGCACCTCCTCTATCCTGGGGAATCTCCCTCTGCCTGATCTTTTTCCCCAACACATCAAGCAGGAGGGACATTTTTCTATGGATAAAGACTTGGAAAATTACAGCTGTCACACGGGTGTAAGGCTGTGTGATTTAGATGAGAAAGGCAGTTGCCTAATGGAGGATACTGAAATTTGGCAAGACCTGGACCTTCCTAATTCTCTGCCAGAAATTAGCGATTTTGAGTTGGATTCAGAAGTGGCACACTTGGATAACATCCTACATGACAGCAGGGGTGGAGGCGGTCCTGTCAGCGGCTTGCTAAAAGAAACAAAGCCTCTGGTGGGTAATGGAGTAAACTGCAACAATGTGAACGGCACGGACCAGCAGCACCAGCCCATCCACCATCAGCAGCAGCAGCACCACCTTCTGCAGCACCAGCTCCATCACCAGCAGCAGCCTGCATCTCTGCTCTCCAGCGTTATGATCAAGGAGGAGAAGGATCCTGACGACTCTTTCATTCACATCCGTACTCCTGGTGTTGTGAAACAGGAGGAGCAGGAGAATACAGGGTTCTGCCCGTCGCAGTGTCTGCAGAGCAGCATGAGCTCTCTCCATGGAGGAAGCTCCATGTCTTCCCCTATGGGCGTCGGTGCAGGAGCTTCGTACCTATACAGAGCCAACCCATCCTCCACAGTGGGCCTACAAGACCAGGAGCCTTTTGGCATGTACTCAAACCTGCCTCTGGTGGGGGAGACCTGGGCCAGGGGGAACCGGTTCGGAGAGTCGTCCGGGTTGCAAAGGGGTGACGACGGACTCCCCTCCGCTGCAGCCTTGGCAAGTTTTTCTGTCAACTTCTCAAGGTAAGTCTCATGGAATTAGTTTATCCTTCTCTGTTGACTTTTGCATCTGTGGCGGCTTTGGTGTTGGCTCTCATTCATGGAATGTTTGACTTTGTTTTTATGTGCTCAAAGGTTATTTGCTTGTCTGTAAAATATGTTTAAAAATGTCAGTTGACGGTTATTCATACTGCACTGCAGTCTTAGACAGCTTGGGTCTAGACTCAGCTACTCAGCTAGAGGTTTGCCACCTTTTCTGAACCCAAACATTTTGTCAGAATCATTTGTACATCATATATTCATAACAGAACATGTTTGCAATATAACCGTAAAGACCAAACACATTGGATTGGACTATTAATGTCCACTTTTTTATGCAACTCGTTTGTTGATCACCTGACAGTTAAGAGACAAAGTGCGGAATATGTTCTCCTCAAAATCCCCCAAAATATTTTTGCACTGTGTCTCCAGCATCCACAGAACATATCTGTGCCCTGTCCATGCTCCTGAAATCAAATCAGACTCAGGGTGATGTATCAGAGCACTTCAGTTCCCTGCAGGAAACCTTCAGTGTGCATTTGGGAAATGAAAGCAGTCAGTTGGTTTCACAGCATTTAGGCTGGCTCTCCACTGGGATTCTAGCACAAAAGAAACATCACTTCAATAAGGCCCAACAAAGAGTACTCAGGTGTTGATGTATGTTTGTTTGTGACCTTTTATTTGTAAGGTAAGTGCTAGCACCCCTGGGGTGGAGGGCATCTGGCACTTATTGCCTCCAATAGGCAGACGCAGCAGGACACACATTCCTCCAATTCTCCACATCACATAATTTTAGGAATGCCATGAAAAATAAAATACATTTGTCATGGCATTAGGAATACAGTCTTTTTTATTTACATACATATTGCCAGCAGAGGCAGATAAGAGAAAAGGGGATGAACTAGTTGCAGTGTTACAAGGAGGCAGTAGGGAAAAGAAAGACTGTTGACTAAGGAAGTGTATAAATGTTTCTTATCTTTGGGGATTCCACAATCTAGATAATGTTCTTGTGGTTGCTTAATATTTGTATGTTGAAAATATATACTTTTTGAAACAATTGTGAAATTGTTCACATACACAGCAACTCACCGTTACTTTACCATGCTCTGCCTTCTGGGATTTTTCTAAATTGTGTTGTAATGCATTGCTTGTTAAAGAAGATATCACAGAGTTACGCAAATGTGTCCTTCCTTCAGTAAATTGTTTACTGAGAAATTAGTTGTGTGAGAAAATCATGCAGCAAGCAAAATGAGAATTATCTGGTGGACACATTGCATTTCAGCTTGGATCTGATAACAAAACTGGCTGTGAGTAGAACTTTGAAAGAGAGAGATTCATTTATGAGCTTTGTGACCATGAATGGGCAGATCACAAGATGTGTTTGATTAATGCGGAGTGATAATGTGAGTCAGTACTGTCTTTCTGAAACAGCCATTTAGGTGTTTGGCTCAGGCTGCTATGTAAACAAGTCAACATGAACACGGGTGTCAGCTAATGCTATCTCCCTGCTGTCACACTGATATGCTCCTGTGTTCCTCAGCTATTAATTAGACTGTGGAAAAGTCTCCTTGCCATGGTTCATAAGTCTAAACTGTTTGTTTTTCTTGTATTTTTTTAAACATATAAAGTAGACTTGAGTATTGCCACAAACACTTAAACATCTTATTGTTTTGGCCCCTTTCTTTGGTCACTACACTGCAAGGGCAAAGCAGATTGTTTTACAAGGTGCACAAGGTAGAGGAGTGATTTGAGGATATGGTTATATTTATCTACAGTAGTTTAATTGTGGCTTGAAAAAAACTAAATCAGTCTGTTTGTTTCAAATGCAGACTGTTTGGTTAATTGTACACACAGTGCTGTTGTGCTTCACACTCTAAGTACATGGGGCATTATCGTTATTTAAATGAATGCTTAAAGCACAGGAGCTGGACACAATATGATAAAATTCAACACAACAAACTAACACCACAATACACTGCTTTATTCCATATACTGTGCATTGTAAGCTGAGAGAGTTAACATGTTGTGCAGTGCTGTTGCATTCCTATATGTGTATGTATGATGTTGAGTATATCTCAAATAAGGAATGAAAACAAAAAAAACGACTGACTCCCTGAATACCACGTGAGCATAGCAACAGACTCTATGTATTGTACTGTATATTATCACATAGCTGCTCTATGGGAATTCTCAGCACAGTTGGAACACAATTTGGCTCGTTCAGGTTGCTTGGCTCAAGCTTATCTCGTTATGTAACTGATAATCAAATGGTCTAATGTTGTTGCCTCATGCCCAGGGTGAAATGAGGCCCTGAAAACATTGTTTATTTATGCCTCTTTTTACATGTGCTTTATTTCATTTTGATTAGCACACATCTTTCTTACGTAATGCATTAACCTTTAACTGTACAGTACCTAGCATTCTGTATATTGCAAGTATTAATATTTTCATATTAAAATGTGTGAGTCATACTCACGCAACCCTAAAAGGGGTTAAAAAGTGTAATGAAACTCTTCTCTGTTGCTATGCTTCATGCGTCAGTGGGTGCCAGAGCAAGAGTGTGTGTGTGTGTGTGTGTGTGTGTGTGTGTGTGTGTGTGTGTGTGTGTGTGTGCACAGGGATGTTGGAAGGCCACGTGTACAAATCGGCTCTGGTGTGCTGGTGCCTCTCTCTGCTTGAACTGTCACTCAGTCTTCTTTTTTTCTTTTTACCAACTCACCCCTGATGGCCCCTCTGAGCTCTCCACATTTCACAGAGGCATGCAAAAACTGTACACCAAGATGTCATTCAAACATATGCTCACACACACACACGCACGCACGCACGCACGCACGCATACACACACACACACACACACACACTTGTGTGTACCCAATTAACTTTTCACAGAAAATGTAGCTTTTGTGTGACATTGAATGCCAAATGATATTTTCTTCTGATGCATCAATAACAAGTACACTTACTGTGTTGTGCCTAACCTGGAGTTTGCTGATGGTAAAGACTTTTTTTTCCCTCTTCATATAACTTTTCAGCCATGTCAACTTTGCAGTTATGTAGATTGTTAACACAGTTATTTATATATTTATTTTATTTCAGGCCTGCCTAATGTTTGATCTTCTTCTGGTCTAATTTTTTTTTAAAGCTCTACCTGACATGATGAGAGCATCTTAGCATGTGAGTAACTTTAAGATTAGCATAAACTCAGTATATTAAAGAGGCCAAAACAAGAGAAAAAAACTGTGCAATGTTCTAAAGTGTATCAAATATGCTCTTAATCTGCATTCCCTAAACAATAACATATTTGAAAGACATTTATGTGGCATTTTATTCCAAATGGAATGTTTACCAGTTGATGTCACTAAGAAAAGCAAAAGGACTTGACTTTTAATACTGTATGTAGCTGCAACATAAGGTCTTCCTGGATAGACCCCTAAGAACAAAGTGGACACTTTATTCACAGTTTTAAAAACAGATCGGAGGGACCAAAAAAAAAGGGAGATGTTATGCAGCCAAAATTATAATATGGGTCATAGTGAGGCATTTCAGCACTTGTTAGGCGTGTACCATAAATGAGAATAAGTGGTTTGATGATTATGGTAATTATTATGATGCATTGGATGATGATAATTGCCCCTTAGCTACATACACATTTTTGTTTTGAATGTTTCAGGCTGTCCATCCAGCTTAATGTATTATATTTGCATTATCTTTACCTGTTGTAGCTTGAAACTGTGGGTGACATAGATATTATTTGAGTTTTTACAGGATGACTGCTTTGTAGGCTTTTGTTTCGAGCTGTGGGTAGGAATTGACTGAGGTAGCAATGCCCTGAAGCAAAATTGGCTGACTGTATCAGATCATGATGTGTTACAGCATTTGTGAATATGTAATCTCTAGAAATCAGGAAACAACATTCAAGGTCTGACATGTACTATATTGATAAAGTCAGTCCAATCTAAATCTTTGCATGTAAAACATTTATTACATTTCCATAGAGTATTTAACAGAAATGACAGTTTCACAAAATATAATATTGTTATACTCTTTATATTTGTTTACACCCAGACCTGTAAACTGTTCTTGATAGTCATTTCAAAACAGGAAGATTAACTAAACTAAAGCCAAACTAGGTCAGGTCTGTTGACTCAATTTCCTGCATTTGTAATCTCCAAGATTATGCCAACCTCAATCCACATTGTTTGTTTGAGTTCCTGTTGCTTAATAGACTTACTGATAACCTTTGCTGTATACAAGTCCACATTTCACTGCTCTTTGCTTCTCACTATGTCTTATACTGTTAAATTGCTTTCTCCTTCTCCCCCCACCAAATTTGTTCCCAAGCTTTACATTCACGTGCGATATAAACATGTTAAGTGTTTGGATATGTGCTGTGGACTTGTTGTGGAGTGGTACCATAATGCTATTCCTGTAGTGAAGAAACCTTACTTTGAAGACTGCCTTTTCACGGTTTTTTTTTGTCCCAAAGGCGTAACATCAGATTTGGAAAGACATTGTCTCTGACTTGGTTGTCATTGTGGAACTGAAAAATCGAAATGATTCCATATTAGTAATCTCTTTTTTTAAAGAGGCTTTATACATGCAACCTGTATTAACCACTGTCATGTTTGCTCTGAACTTCAGCCAAGAAGACTGATCACCAACAAGATGCTCTTTTATTTATTTTCATTTAATCTAACTCTGCCTTGGTCATTATCCCTGCTATCGGAGCACTACTGTCCTGATTCTCTGATGTAGGCTTTGGAGGGCCAAAAGAGGTCTAAGCTTCGTAGCTGCCAAGCTGTTTCTTTATGAAGGCTGTTTTGGTGGCTGCTGGCATGTTTACTCTGGTGTCAGGTCCCCTGAATATATCCAAGGCCTATATAACAGACCACATGATGGATTTAACCTCTGCAGTACAATGGTATACTTTTTATTCACTGAAATACAAAACAAATAAAAGAAAACGTACTATTATGCATACAAAAGTCCTACACTATTTACTCTTTTGCAAAGCTTAACAGAGAGGTGATGAACCATGTCAGCTACATTCTAAAGCTGACATTCATAGTAAAACATGTTTTGAATATATCTCCTTTTCATGATGTATTTCAAAGACAGCTACACAAAAGTCTCATATAAGGTTGAATACTGTCTGTCAGGTCATCAATCATGTCTATTAGTTGAATTGCCATTTATTTTTACAATGTCATAGTTAACCTTAGGGAGAGTTTTTTTTTTTTTCTTAACCTAAGGTCAACATACTACTTGTTTAGCTTTACCAAAGTTTAAACCACATTCCTAGATCCTAAGCATATGGAATTTACTCAGATGTCATGGAGATAGCTAATTAAGTATGGGATTTAGGTCACATGACAGGTGGTTGCATGTGTTATCATACTGTACAGTATGCTTATTTTAAAAAGACACATTAAACATTGTTGTAACTTAAAGGTAGGGTAGGTAAGAATGGAGAAACCAGCTCGAGTAAGCTAGAATTTTAAAGTACACAACCGGAACAAATCTGTCCCTTCCTTCAGACTTTCTTACAGAGCCCCTCCTCCAACACACACGGACGTGCACATTGAGGGCACGAGATAAGTTTTTGCACGAGATGGAAGGCTGTATTTATTGTCAAAGCATTTAATGTATTCATTGCTATTGGGAAGTTAAGAGCATTCCATGGAATATAACAAAAAGTGTTTCTGAAGTGAATTACCTACCCCACCTTTAAATGTACATTTTAGATTGTGTGCAACATAACCTTTTCAGATCAACAGAAGAGAACATCTCTAAAGCTTTCAGTTTGGCCTGCATTATGTTTTCTATTCAATTTCTTTGGTGTTCTTCAAAGTATCACTTTATGTGTGCCTCTTTAAAGTGGCCAGATTTGCCACTTAGGGAAATCTGTGCTCAGATTTACTTAAATTCCACATTGTTTTCACTCACACATCTGCTGTATGTAATGTATACACATTACACCCACATACTGTGCACTATGAACAGACAGAATATGCAATCACATATGCCTCATTGCCCATCATGTGATGGCTGGGGATGGTTGGCAAAGTGAGCTCAAGGCATTTCTTGGTGTAGATTACCAATACTCAGAATAGTACGAGAGCCTTGGTAGATGACTCCAGCAGGATTCTATCTAAACCCATCCTTGTCAAATGAATTATGATGATGTCCATCGGCATTATGCTTTTAATGTTCTTGAGAATGCATATCTGTCATGAACTTTATGGCCTATGTACCAGTGTAACCTAGCTAAGCATGCAGTAATGGGACCAAGAACGGAGCACATGATGAAGGCAATAATAATCTTTGTTTGTGCATGGTAGTTTATTTCTTTTTCCCTAGATGCTTTTTCAGCTATGTTCACACGAATTGCGGTGAGCGAGCTTGGATATGTCAGGAGTGAACATATATATATATA
>CALSBZ010046809.1:1066589-1086033 GCA_943591055.1 Gobionotothen gibberifrons
ATATATATATATAGCCCCGACTGAACCAACTCACTGTACTTCATAAACAGAGGATTGTGCTTGTTATGTTTGGCAAAACAGGAAGTGTGGTGTCTATCAGCTAGATTGTCTCAGTCTGCTGACCCCTTTGCCCTGTTTGGATGAAGTTTGTATTACTGATACTGTATTTTTATTATTATGTCTGTTATTTTTCTCAGAAATTGTGTCTGATTTTCTGGTCACATAAATCACAAAACATATTGTTTGATTGTTTCATTTCCCACTTGTTGTAATATATCCCTTTTTATAAGGATTCTTTTATTTTGCTTTGAGTTCAGTGTGTTGTTAGTGTTACCTTTCTTGATCAATATTATAACTAATACTGAAGACGTGTGAAAGAGCAGTAAATGTTTTTTAAGGAAAGTTAGTGATTGGCAGAAATACAAAAAACATCTTTGACATTTAAAATCAATCCCATAGAAAGTGAAAGGACACCAAAATGAACAGTGGCACACATCTCAGGGTTTCCCCCAGGAAATTGGTTGGTGGTTGTATGTGCCACCAACTTTACGAATTTGATCTCCAGCCTCGTATCCTGCAAGCACAATATTTCCCCACGTTTGAACATACATTTGGGTAAGAAATTATTAAATTAGAGCTTATCGTGTTATAACAACATTTGTAACAGGATTTCTTGCAAGTGCCTTGTTTTATTGCGAGTTCTGTAAAGTCTGATGTGTCACGACTTGCTTCCTGATCAATGAATAATGTTGGTAGAATCTTTCCACCTCCCCTGCTTTGAAGTGATTACTTGTTACTGTAAATGCCCACAGAGGATCCGGGCAATGAGCAGTTCCGTTTGTTGCTGTACTTTACAGCACTGTCTTTCAGATTGTTAGTGTCTTGTGCAATTCTAAAGTGTGAGAAATGTTGTTGTGTGCTTTCTGTACACATGTCATTTTTCCTTCTGAAGATTCTTGATTGAACCTTTGATAAAGGAACTGTTGTCTGTGTGGGCCTGGGTTGATTTCCAAGGTTCAGGGATCACTGTTAGTTACTCTGTTGTGAGGATACTTTGAAAGGGAGTTGGATTCTCAGTTGCGGAACATGTCTCTTACTTCCTGCTGCTACCTACTACTTTGCATGGTAAAAATCCAGTTCAAATTTCAAACCAAGCGTATATTTCAGGATCTCTCAGACAATTTCATGATTATATGAAGTGTAAATTGAATATGAGTCTGTACAAAAAGGGCTAAAAGTGGCGTGAATATGTAAAATATGCTGCTCTACTGGGTTATTTTTCTAGAGACAAGGGTTAGAAGTTTTCCTTTCACCTGATCTGTGTCAGCAGGGGGTCAGAGTAACCAGGGAGACTGTCAGCTGGAGGCCACAGGTCCAGACCTCTCTGGCAGCGAGCATCTGACCTGTTGAAGTGTGAGCAACTCAATGTATCCCTCGAGTCCCAGAACTTAATCTCCTTTGATTTGCTAAGGGTTATTTAGTTACAGCTCCTGTTCAATATCTCTGACCTGCCAGCTTTTGAAGCCTAACAATCATTTATGTTGCTTGTAGTAATTATAGATGAGACTGACATTGCCAGAAATACTCTGATCTTTAGTCCTTCATTGAAGAAAGAGTTCAAGATTAACCCGCCAATTTTTAACACAACTTTGGCTATATACTGTAGGTATTTATGGCTCTAAAACTCCTTATGGAGCACATAAAGTACGCATTTTGAGTTGTCAGTTAATGATTACTTGACTCGATATTTGTTGATTTATTTATTCATATAGTTATTGAGCTGCCTTTTTAAGAGCTTTGTCAGCTGGTGTAAGATGACACTTGTCCTTGACGACTCAGGCAGTGTAGGCTGTCTTTTTCAGTTGTGAATGCTAATGATGTGAGTGTGGGTGGATTGGTGTGCTGCCAAGGTTAGCTGAGTCAAAATTGCTTGAGGAAAATGACTAAAGTAATGTTTTATTTTAATTTGTGTAATGTTTGACGGCAATGGATTTTATTGCATCAGAAGAGAGTTGCATCAGGTTTTTCTTTGCCTGAGCATAGATATGCACCCACGTACGCACACAGGAAAAAAAACCCTCCATATGCATGTGCAGGCCTGATTGCTGGCTATGTCATATTCTAGGTTGTCACCAGACAACGCAGAGGACCTTGTGCCATAGACTGGTCAATGATTTACTTGACCGAGGTTACTGTACATGTGGAGGCAAACATTCACCCCCGAAGCTGTTGTTCAGACCCACACCTTGTGAAGTCTTATGATCCCTGCCAGCTTGTTTGAGGGTAAACCTTCTTAATGGCCTCATTTTGCCTTGGTCAGACCACCAGTCATGAGATTCAGTACAGGTCCAGCCTTTATAGCCCTAGGTGACCCACTTTTTGTTGAATGTTTGCTAAGCTATTGTTGCGCACCTAAATCAAGCTCCATCCAAATACACTGCTATTTAAAGCTGATGGCTGAGTCTGTTCAGCTTTGTGGACCAGATAATAAGTTGTCAACAATGCTATCAGTATAGCTACATATTACACAATGGCTTTACCAGACATTGTATTTCCTTGTAAACTACAATTTACAATTTAGACAATATTCTACAAAACCATGTCCACTTGATCCCGCAGAAGAGCAACACGAGAACAAATTAAGTATTCCAAGTTAAAGTAAAGTATAAAAGTAAAGTACACAGATATTGAGTTCATTGTAAGTTTTAGCGTGGACCTTTTGATGCTCCATTTGTCCAGATCGGTAGTGTCATGTTGGTCTTGCTGTATCAACACCGACTGAGGGAGAACAGGCGTAGACTGTTTATCATTCTGACAAAGTAAGCAGCTAGTTGACAGGCTGGTTTGTGGCTATGTTTATTACTGACTGGTGCCTGTACAGGACTCATGGGTCGAGCTGGAGGGGTTGATAAGGTGGAATCTGACCCATTTCTCCTTCTGTCTCTTTTTTTTTTGCCACTAGAGGTTTGGATCAGTTCAGTTTGAGCTGAATCATAATGAATCAGTTAAACTTACAGCAACTGTAGAGCTTTTATTATGGGCAATCTAATGTATTGATGTAATAACTGCTGAAAGATTTTATTTTCCTTGGAATCTTTTGTGAAAGTAAATCGATCCCTGCCCTTCTTTCTACATAGGGTCATTAATTTGTTTGGGAATATTGACCCACCTCTCAGCCACCATGCAATCATTCTTTCAAATAGAATCCCCTCTGTGTCTGGAGCTTGTCTATTTTCAGTGAGGCTAGTGCTAGAGCAACATTTAAAGGTGCTTTAGCTTGTAATGATATCGCGTTGCTGTGAGTTACCGTGTGCAAATTTCTATCTTGCCAAAGCAATTTTTATCGAGTGCTGCGAGAGTGCAATGGGTCAACCAGATTATATGTATTGCTTATTTATTAACATACAACATTTTCCATCATTTCAAATATGGTGATAATGTTTGTGCTGATTTTAGGTTGTTGGGTTAGGGTTGCCCTTGATACTGCATGCATACACTGTAGCTGTGGTCAAAGCAAGATAAACCCTCAGTGTGAAGCTTTGAAATGGTTGTGGCTGGAAAAGTATAGGTCATTAAATGTTTTCTGACATTGAATTTCAAAATTGATAAATAAGTCACTATAGTCAAAAATAAACATTTGATGATGAATGTATTACATGCTTAATCTGTGAATGATTTAAAAAAGATTGGACTTTATTATAAATTGAATTAAGTCTGTTTATCTGGTGTTTGATTGGCCCACCACATTAGTCCATAATGAAATATTTCAGCACTTAGTAGATATATCGCTGTTACATTTTGTATCCTTACTTTGGTTTGTCCGATAGTAGGTGTACGCACGTTTTAAGATGATGAGCATTGTAATCCTTATTACTGCTGAACATTAGCCTTGTTGATGTTCACATTTAGCTCCAAGCAGGGACTCTTAGTCTTGTTTATTAATCTTTTGTCAGATATAAATATGGATCTTATTAATATGTCAAAGCCTGGACTGAAGATGTTGCTTCTGTGCTTGTTAGAAACCCTTAGTGATTAACAAAAGTCTAAGGCCCCGGCCCCACGAGGACGCATACGGTAAAACGCACACGCAATCGCAAAAAAGTATTCCGTTCACACGCATTCGATTCATTAACGTGTCCGTTCACACGAGACCGCTGGAAATGCCGGAAACGCTGTAGTACATATGCCTGGCCTGTAAGTGGCGCTGCTGCCGCCGCCACAAAATACACCAACAGCAACGAAGATTCGAAGACCCCGGAGCATGGTTGCCATGGTTGCCATGGTTGCCCTTCTGTTTATTCTCCGCGGTGGACGGCATGTTCTCCTGCTGTATATCTCTCCGGTAGTCCACCAGCAGATGAAAAACACCCACCTCTCCGCCTCTTCCAAGGGACGAGGGGACCGTGCGGCAGAGTTTCCGTTAAAAAATGTTTCCACCGGTCAACATGTCCGTTAAATTTAAAATCTTCCGTACACAATTTGAAAAGTGCCGGTCAGAGGTCTTCTTTGTTATTTATTGAGCTATAAAACAAATTGAAAACGACTCTGTTCTCTGTATAATAATATAAGAATAATAAACGGTGCCTGCCTCTCTTCTGACAGCCCAGCAGCAGCAGGAGACGTGGGGAGAGGGAGGCGGGGCTATTTCATCGTTATCAGAAAATGATCGTATAGAGGCGATTAGACGGAGCCGTTTGACCCCCCAGAGCACTCCGTTTGCACTTTGCAAGCGACCCGTTATCGTTTGCTGGGTCGTTTACTGCCATATTCTGTCGTCCTAGTGTGGCCGAACGGTCTATATGACACAAAACTGTAACGGAAACTACCGTATGCGTCCCCGTGGGGCCGGGGCCGGGGCCTAAGACTGTAGCTGTCTCTTCCCTTAGACTTAAGACTCTCTTTTCCTTCTTTGATGTCTCCTTTCTATATGTCTCTTCAAATACCTCTCTGCTTCATTGCCTTCATTCTCTCCGTCTCTCTCGGCTCAGACCAGACGTTGCACTATAAATCCTCCATTGCTTGAGTCAACACGAGAAGAAAAGCACCCATGTCCCTGTCTCTATCAGTCTACCTTTCTTTGGTAATGCAGAGCTAAATTGAAAGGTTGTTTAAAATGTGGTCAAAACAGATTTGAAAGCAAGAGTTTTATTCTCTGCAGGAAGCCATGAGATTCACCATTCATACCCCACCCCCTTTGCTTTCTTCCCTTAATCATTTCTCATGGAAGTTTTGCACGTGATATATCTCCAATCATGATGTTCCTATGATGATACATTTCATGTTATGGCATTTTTTATGTAATTTAATTAATACATGAAGTATTTTATCAATAACTTTAGTGCACAAATAACACGGCTTCAAATACAAATCACAGAGGAAGAAAATAATACAATTTTCCAGCTATAAACTCTGACTATATTTACATGCATGCACACAGATACAGAGTACTTTCATTAGATGTTCAGATACCCACAATGCATCTGCCTGATTTTTTGTTGATGTGTTGTTATAATTTTTTCAATTATTTACCAAAATCTAATCTTTCCTATTTATTGTTAGCCGACGATTTTGCTCCAACAAACAACCTGTAACTGGGAAAAAGAAGCTGCTATGTGAATATTTACAATCAAAACAAACATGAGCTCATTTGAAGTTGTGCCAGTCTACTGAAACAGGAAGAACACGCGTCATCGTGGCCCGCACTCTTCCCGCTAGATCCTTGAATAGTGATTCACATTATTCAATTATTCAACACAGCAGCAGTCCATGCACTTCCTATCTTTTTCACTTTTTCTGTCATCTTCTCTCTCTTCTTTGCTCTCTTGCTTTCTCTCCTTTGAATACACTGCCTTGTGTTGTTAAATCCTGACACATTTCAGGCATTCAGCAGCTAGACTGGCTCTGGTTACCTGGATATCCCATAGCTGGTGAGCCCTTAGGAGTTCATATTCCCCAAGCTACAATGGGATATATAGAGGATGGCGGTTACAGTACTGTACATGCTTTGTATTTTATAATACCGTTGTTTTTATTTTGTCAGTCAGCTGCTTCACATTAATTTCCCCCAGGGATCTGAATGAAATGTCTCACGATTTCCATTCTCGTCCTGCATTATCTTGATTTACATGAACCATTTTGTGGCCTACAGTTTAGACCAGGGGTACTCAAACTTTTTTGTTAAAGGTCCACTTGTGAATTATATACAAGGTCAATGGTCCGGATCAATGCCAGTAAAGTCCCGGTGCGTCGGGGAACTCACGCAGCGTCAGAAAATAAAACGCTCTCTCTTTTCCTCCGTACCCAAATCTTTTAAAAACAGGGGTTCAACGAGTGGATACAGATTTGGCGGACCCACAGAAAATTGCTATCAGAAACAATGCCTGACGTGTTTTGGGCGTAATCTCATCTTTGTGTACATTAGCAAGCCTCGCTAACACTCAGAGCTAACCTGTGCTGGAGAGCATGTGTGCTTAAAAAGCAGGAAATAAAAAAGGAACTCACCTTGTGATAAACCCGCAAGAGAAAAAGCATTTGAGCTCCATACTGTTTCAGAAATAATCTTTGATGTGGTTTAGAACAGGATGGCGTTTTTATAACAGCAGAATTTAACTTTATCGGTAGAATTCTGATCAGGCATTAGCTCCGCCTCCTCTTTTTTTTTTTCAAACTAAGGACCCAAAATCCGCGTTTCTCTAACAAGGCTGCAACATGGGCTGCAAAAGAACGGTATGAGCAGTATTAGGCATGGCTACAATGGGTGAACTGTTTGGTATTTTAAGCAAAAAACTTCACAGACATGTTTTGTATAGGTATGGCCCTACAATATATGTTTCCAATATATATTACATCAGAATTAAAAAAAAAATTAAAAATTAAAAAAAAGATTAAAAATTATTTTTTTTTTTTTTTATAATGGGACACAGGGTTCGGTCCGGATTGATTTGCAGTTCGGTCCGGATCCGGACCTTGGTCCGGAGTTTGAGAAGCCCTGGTTTAGACAGAGCAGCTAATTCTATCCAATGTTAAGTGTGTGTCACTTGATTGCTTAGAATGTTGCTGTGCATGCCAATATGCTCTGCAAAAAGTGTACTGCACCCATGTGATTGTAATTCTGCACAGATAGCGTGTGGAACTTCAGCTTACTGTTCGAGCAGCTTCCTGAACTCATAGGCTTATGTCTGATTTCCTCTCGTCTTACTGCTTACATTATCCCATGTGAATAGTTGTAACGCGGAGAGAAAAAAACAACTGGAGAAAATGTTTGGACATGGGTACACATTCACATAAAAGACCATTCATAATCTGTATTTAATAATCTGTCATGACTGAAACAAATGTAAAGAAAGCCCCTGTAACCATGGCTGGATCTATTTGCTAAGAATCTGGTCATGGGCAATTTGCAGCTCCTCCATATCTGGTTTTTCATGTCCTTTTGCTTTGGCTTGGAAGCCAGCCAGCAGTGTTATGTAACAACTTTTACAGCTGTATTCCAGCATACAGCAGCAGCAAATGTTTTGAGGTCTGGCGTGGGCCTGTCAAGAATACCTTGAATGCACCACACGGTCATTATCAAACAGCTTAGGGTCATTGGTGGCGCCTTTTGGCACAAAAGGTTACTCAGACCATAAATACTAGGGATGTGCATCTCCATCACTGAGGCTGATGCGATGCGCATCTCGATACGTCGCCAACGATACTATACATTAACGATACATTTGAAACACCAGGCGATGCGATACGATACGATTCACCCCTGTTGCGATACAGTTCGTCATTTTAGGGGCAAGGCCATTTGGCCTGTGGTGTCACAAATTATTTTAGGGCTCAAAGGCCACATGCCAGGGAACAAAGGCCATTGAGGGAAACATTTGGATTTGGAGCTTACACATATATAACTTCACTTTTCTGAAAAACACATGAATGACATGGAAAACAAATAACTTTTTTAATATCAATAATGTCAAACATTATAATCATATAGGCCTATGTCTCCTTAGTATTACCGTATATAAAATGAAATACTCTACTTTGAATAGTTCGACGCTCGCAAATTGTCAACGGGGGGTGTTGTCGGCCATCAGCGAACCAGTCCGTTGGCGTCCGGCCGTTCTGTTATTCTCCAGAACACACAGCTGGCCAGCGGCCCATCACAGGCAGCTGCTCTCCCGATGGCCAATCCGTGCCTCCCCTGATTGCACGTCGCTGACACACACCGCTGCAAACTCTCTGCACGGAGGAGCCGCAGCGGAGCCGCAGCGGCTCCTCCAAGGAAGAGACACACGTTCACTAAGCCGAAAAAACTATATCCGGTCACAGTGATCTGCTATTTTGAAGTCAACACATATCGACCCTAAATATAGCATAATATTAAGAACGAGAAAAGTTTTAACATATCGTTTTTTGTAAACATATGACAAATGTGCGAGGGTGATGGAGTCAGATCTTCGACAGCCCCGGCCCAATTCAACCCCTGCGTAGGACGTACAATTATTTGTGGGGCATAACGGCCAGCCCAAGAGGCAATGACGCCGTGAAATTCCTACCCTGGTGTGTGTGAGTCCCAGTAAGTGATAGTGGGTATCCTATTAATAATAATTTTTTCGGTCTGATCTTTTTAATGTTCAATGTTAACCATTTGTGCAGATAGCATGAAGTAGAAAAGATCGCCGATGCTAATGTAGCGTCAGCGTTAGCATTTCTCCCCCGGGGGCATCCGGGCTTAAACGGTGTATTATAGAATGATCACACCGGTGTGACAGAAGCCTACTCTTCAAAGGGTTCACGAAATATTACTACTACTCTTACTGTTTAACATGTTGGGTTACTTAAGGGAGAATCGAAGGAAGGCAGGCAGGCATGCAGCTTTGCATGACATTCTTCTGGACGTGTTTCATTATGGTGATAGTGCTTGGTAAGAACCGGTTTTCGGGGAAAAGAGCCGGCTCCGCTGCGGCGTGAACAGGAAAAACCAGTGCTTATCGGGCACAAGCTCCAAACCGGCCCTGGAACCGCGTTGGTGTGAAAGGGGCAACATGCAGGGCCCCGCAGTCATCCGGTTCGACCTGACATGGTTTGAAGGTAGATATGGTGCACAATGCGAGAGCTTGTAAAACCTGATGTGAGCACTTGCAGAAAAAGAATCTGAGCTTGTGTGTATACATTTACACTTGTATAAAATATCCACGTATCTGTGAACAAAATTTGAAGTCACAGAAGAAAAAAGTTTTGTAGCTTGTAGGAAAAAAATAAACTTAGTGATGAAATGTTCACTTGCATACAAATATATATATATTTCTAAATATATATTCCATTACAACTGCAACTTGGTTATTGCAACTTCATATCAGTCATTACAACTTCACGAATCTTCTCTGTGGCAGTATAAATCGACAAATCTGCGGCCTTGACTTTTGCTACACTTCTTGCGATGAATGTGTTGCTAAAGTAATTTTCACCTGTAGATGTGGGGGGAGGAACATGGGGAGGAGGTTGGAGCGAGCTCGGGTCAGTCACACAGCCATGTCAGGTCGAATCGGATGACTGCGGGGCCCCGCATGTAGCCCATTTCACACCAACGCGGTTCCAGGGACGGTTCGGAGCTTGTGCCCGATAAGCACCGGTTTTTCCTGTTCACGCCGCAGCGGAGCCGGCTCTTTTCCCAGAAAACCGGGTCTTACCAAGCTCGAAAAAAGTGTCAGTCTCGAGGCAAGAACCGTATACGTCACGCTCACGTCGGAGGGGGGCGAGATTAACCTGAACTAACAGTTTATGCAGAGTAAGGCAAATAAAAGTTGTAACAAGCAGTAGCGCTGAGCAAAGTGACTAGAACGCAACCACACACTTTATAAAGTCAGGCAACAGTAACCAGGCTTCGTGTGATTCTGTTTATTTGTACCTTACTTTGACCATCCGTTCGCTGTTATTGATCATTGTGGAGAGCAGGCAGACGTTTTGTTTTGTATTATAGCAGCTATCAGATGGAATCAATACATGGGCTGCACAGGTTGTCATGTCCGACTATCAAGTAGAATCATAATGAAAAATACGCCGGAAAATGGCTTAGGCCTATTCCACAAGTTAAAGCAACAAGCAACAAAAGTAGCCTAGTCAATATAGTCAGTGTAGCTTCGGTTGCTATGCTAACATCACCCATTTTATGCCAGAGAAACTTTCATAACAGCGTTGTGATGCCAAACAGCGTCAATTCATACTGAAACACATTCACTTATGGGGAATTGGGGATATTTATCAGCTGCTTGTGTGACAGTCAGACAGTGAATACTTTACAGCGGCTGCTGCTGTGAGTTAACGGGAGAATAAACTCCAGTGGACGAGCAGCACTGCAGGGGTCGGTAAATGCCACTGTAACACATTAATAAACAATGAACCACGGCACTCTGGAGACAAGTATAAGGTTGGAGAAGTAGTTATTTAATTTAATCTGGCTTCGTATGATTAAAAGTAACACGATCATCGACCCGACGCAGTCCCCCAGTCCTCCGAAGCACGGAGCTAGAACGGGAGCTGCGTTGGTGTGAAAGGGGCAACAGTAGTCATTTGTTTGTGTGTGATTGACCCGAGCTTGCGCCTCGTCGTTCTGATAGCTCCGCCCCTTCGCTCCAACCCCGCTCCCTCCCCCCACATCTACAGGTGAAAATGACTTTTTTTCTACAAGCTACACAACTTTTTTATTTCTTCTGTGACTTCAAATTTGGTTCACAGATACGTGGATATTTTATACAAGTGTAAATGTATGCTCACAAGCTCAGATTTATTTTCTGCAAGTGCTCACATCAGGTTTTACACGCTCTCGCATTTTGCACCATATCTACCTTCACACATGGCTGTGTGACTGACCACCCGAGCTTGCACCTCCTCGTTCTGATAGCTCCACCCCTTCGCTACAACCCCCCTCCCTCCCCCCCACATCTACAGGTGAAAATTACTTTAGCGACACATTCATCGCAAGAAGTGTAGCAAAAGTCAAGGCCGCAGATTCGTCAATTTATACTGCCACAGAGCAGATTCTTGAAGTTGTAATTTGAGAGGTTGTAATAACCAAGTTGCAGTTGTAATGGAAAATATATTTTAAAAATATATATTTTTCTGCAAGTGAACATTTCATCACTAAGTTCATTTTTTCTACAAAACTTTTTTTTTTCTTCTGTGACTTCAAATGTGGTTCACAAATACGTGGATATTTTATACAAGTGTAAATGTATGCTCACAAGCTCAGATTTTTTTTCTGCAAGTGCTCACATCAGGTTTTACAAGCTCTCGCATTTTGCACCATATCTACCTTCATATTCACCTCTCTATTCTCCGGTCAGCTGTAGCGTACAGTCAACTTTTACTACTTCCGGTTTCCGGATAAGGGGTTACCAAAGAGAGAGTACTGCGTAGAGCAGTATAATTAAACATTACAGGTTGTGAGTGACATTAGTTATCATATTTGTATATGTTTAGTAGGTTGTGGAAGTGCGCTCCAAAATATTTGTTGATCTTCTTTATTAGTATTTATTATTTTGATATTATCTATTTAAAGGTGGGGTATGTAATTTATTTCAGAAACACTTTGTGTTATATTCCACGGAATGCTCTTAACATCCCGATAGCAATTAATACATTAAATGCTTTGACAATAAATACATACAAATATGTCATCTGTGGAAGCCGTGGCGCTGTAAAAAGCACGACCAATCATTTTAGCCGGCCCAGCTAAAATAACTGGATGGCCTACCTGCCTGTCAGCCTTCCATCTGTGCACAAACGTATCTCGTGCCCTCATTGGTCATGTGCGCGTTCATGTGTGTTGGAGGAGGGGCTCTGTAAGGAAGTGGCAGATTTTTTCCGGTTGTGTATTTTCAAATTCTAGCGCACTCGAGCTGGTTTCTCCAAAATTACCTTACCCACATTTAAATGTAGATATAAATGTATTATTTATTTTATTTGTATTGGTTTTTCAGTTGAATTATACTTAAAGTTCAGGGTAATCAACTCTTAAAAACATACTGTTGTACTGATGTTTTCAAAAGTCAATGGATAATCGTTTTTAATAATCGTGATATCGATATCGACCAAAATAATCGTGATTATGATTTTTGCTATAATCGAGCAGCCCTACGTTAGAGAAGGGCTTACCATAAATATCATACGTATAATATGCATTATTCATGTATCATTTCTACAGTATGTATAATCATTTCTACACATAGACATGCAGAGATGATTATATATTGGCTATACATGCATACATACTGTTTACATACCGTGACCCGCCAATGGTTGACCTCTCTGAGTCCAACATAGACAAATTCTTCCTGGCTCCTGTGACAAGGATGAAAAATGAGGATGAGCCAGACAAATTTCACTGAAAATGGGCCGCAACCCATCTGGCCTAAGCCTCTCTATATATCTGTCTCAGTCTGCAGCTTTCTCCCTCGTGCTTTCTCTCTCTCCCACTCTTTCCCTACCTCAAGCTTTCTATTTCCTACTCCTCTCCATCTCGTTTTGTCTCTTTCCTCCTCTAATTTCAGTTTATTGCAGCCAGCATACGTTTATTAGAAACTACTGTAACCTTTTTATTGGACTTTGTCTTGTGTTCCCTCAGTAGCTGATAGTCGGCCAAAAACCTCCTATTGCCAGGCTTTGTTTGTGTACCGTGCTTTCATGTTGTTTCAGACCCCACTATAACCTTCTAAAGGTGCAGACCTACGCTGCTCTCTCTGAAATTCCTGACACACTTACTATTTGCCACATTAAGGTCACCGATTTCTTCTCAGATTTTGAAAACACAAAGGAATGATTGGGCACTTTCTCATGTGGTTTATTTCTACCGGTTAAAAGACAACACGTTGAAAGAAGAGCCAAGAAAGAGCAGTAGTGGTCATGGAGGAGCAGTACTAAAAAAACAGTATTGATTGTTGACATTGGTGTTAAACTTAAAACGTGGGAAACCATTGGTGTTCTGCAGACATCAACAGCAAACATTTATTTTAATCCTCTTCTGCATGTTTAGTCCAATTTACAGTCCATAAGGGATAATAATTTCTCATTATTATATGAAACAAAAAAAAATTGCAAGTTCTTACATCAGGAAAGTTGCCAACAGTGATCAATATTTATTCTCTTGAGAATTGTAAGGTTATTTGTTCCATAAATGTTCTACTGTATAAATGGTCACAACTTACACAGTGGTATTAATTTCTGATCCTCACTAGTCTCTCTGAGTAAGGCATAATTGTCACAGCATGCATGTGCTTTACATCACTTAAACTCAATGCAATCATGAATCCGACCTCCTCAGCAGAGTTTCACTTTTAGAAACGTAAGTCTTGCTGCTTTGTGTTTGTACATGTTTTATGCAGTGCCTACTGAGCTGCTGCACTCTTTTATTGAAGATGAAACTAGTTCAACTACTTCTGTAACAGTCAAAGGCTTCTTTCTAAAGCCTGCTCTTCCCTCTCCACATTTCCCTCCTCACTTGTAGATCAGCCTTTTATCCATTAATTACAGCTGACACTTCCCCTTTTTCCTCAATCCGCTTTTCTCTCTCTCTCTCTCTCTCTCTCTCTCTCTCTCTCTCTCTCTCTCTTCCTCTCGCAACAAAATGGTAAATGGTGTTTGTCTAAATACATTAGCCTCCAGTCAGCTCTAATCTTTTATTTTCCTCCATTTTCTGAAACTTTAAAACATGTTGTCAATAAAAGCTGACTTTTAAAGTTTGTTATGATTGCGGATGTTACATTCTAACCTCAGTTTTGGTATTTCTGTTTTGCAAGAAATACCAAAGTCCATAATTACATGCACTTCTACATAATCAAAGCTAAAATCTGCAAAAAATGTGTGGTCAACAGCCATTTGTCACGATGCATTCAAGCTTCTGGGTGTTTGCCGGCTGATGCTGGTGTAAAACATAACACTGAGGGAGACGGCTTCACCGCACTTAGTCATGCTGTTCTCTCACTGCTGTTGCTATGGAGCTGAACTCCAGGGTTACGTTTTTTACTATTATTATGAAAACATGCATTTTGAATTGTAGTGAGCAGTGAACCGCCCAATATAGAATGTCGTTTATGGGATATTTGTATCTCTGAAGATACTTTTTTGGCTACTTGTTGAGCCACCCTTTGGCTTGATTGGCTTGCACTTTGTGTTGTTAGTTTTTTTAAATGTGTAATCCATAGTTTGTTGTTAGTAGCACACGTTACAGAAATGCATAGAGTAGGGTATTTACGTTATTATCAACACAGGTTTGTACCTTTACCCTTTATTAATGAACAGAATATTTTTATTTAAATGATTCTGGATGTTTTATTTTATCCAATCAAGCATTGGAAGTCCTCAAGGATTCTCAATTTTTACATAACTAATACTGAAATGCAGTATGTTGTTTGTGTAATACTTTCACTAATTTGGAATTTGTAAAACCACTGAGTTGTGGTGTTCTCAGTTAGTATTGGAACAGTAAATACAATATATAATTACATTTTATTGACTGTATAAGCATTGATTCTCCTTTCAGTCCTTTGACATATTGCTGTAGCTGATGATTGAAAGACATGGCCTCTTGCATAAGCACATTTATATTTAAAATTGAGTTTTTCACTCTTTAGTTGTGATAGACAATGGCACAGAAAACATTTTTATGATGGAGGTAAGAGGACAGGAAGCATTGATTTCAATCTCATTAACACTGTTGCTTGTGAATTGCTCTGCATAGATTGATGTTGAGCTATCAGAAGCCAGATCAAACAGCTTCATTTTGTGAAAAGCGTGTGTGTGTGTGTGTGTGTGTGTGTGTGTGTGTGTGTGTGTGTGTGTGTGTGCTTACGGACAGTAATCTTTAACATATATTGTTTGTTTATGAACAAAATGTACATTGGCATCAATTACTTCCTCGAAAAAGCTCTTTTCACTTGGTTCCCAAGTCAACCAACCTTTGATAATCTAATAACAAACCAATAATGTTTTTATACCATTCCAGCAAACATGCACTATTGTTCGCAGTGTTTGCAAAGGCAGAAGTAATTTCCCCCTTACATGCTGCGAGCTTGTTGTTAGTGCCATATCTGTGGTGTGTTTGGATTACAATAGGAGCAGCGCCAACTGAATCACCTCTCCAGAGCTCTTATCAGGCTCTTCATCCCTCCCTGCTCTTTTTATGTCAGTCAATGAGTTCACCTGAGTGAAAGTTAACATCTGGAGGATCCCACTTTCCCCCAGGCAGGTTCAAAGATCAAGGTTCTTTATTGCTAACTAACTAACATAGCTACAGAGTAATTATGTCGTTGAAAATCTTAGGTCACAGGCTTCTCCAACAATGCAACACAATAATACAGATAAATAGACAATATTAAAACAATATTAAAAATATACTATATTAAAAGTAATACAAAAAGAAAAATAGTTTTAAAAAAAGTGAGAACAAAAAAAGTGGAATAGTGCAATACGAGTCTATATACAAGTTATTGGAATGATATAATAGATAAATAATTACTAAGTAGTAGATGAATGTTATGAAATTGTTCAGCAGTTCAGTTGTTTAACAGTCTTATTGCCTGCGGGATGAAGCTGTCTCTGAATCTGGTTGTTTTTGTCCGGATGCTGCGGTAACGCCTGCCAGACGGCAGCAGACTGCACAGTTTGTGGCTGGGGTGATGGGGGTCTTTTATAATCCTGAGGGCTTTCTTCCTGAGCCACTGGGAGTAAAGGTCCTCCATGGATGGCAGCTCCGTCCTGGTGATGTTCTCTGCAGTTTTCACCACCCTCTGTAAAGCCTTACGATTGAGGGCGGTGCAGCTGCCGTACCAGGCCGTGATGCAGCCAGTCAGGATACTCTCTATGGTGCACCTGTGGACCACTCCTTAACTCAAGATCCACTGGTAACTTCAATCTTTAGTGAATATGCCACGGGTTCTTGTCTTTAGAGACGTGCTCTCTGTTGAGATTTACATTCTGATTGATGTCATCACTCTTTTTTCTTCTTCCTTCTCTTTTCCTTTCACATGCTTTCACCAAAGTTGGAAAAGGAAGGGCTGTCTATGAAATCTTAAGTTGTGAAATCTCAGAAAAAATGTGTGCAATGTTATTTCCCCCCTGATTTATTTATCTAATCGTGTCTTAGTACATTTATTTTTTTCAACTGATTTCTATAATCTCGCCTTTGCCTTTCCCCTCTTATCTTCCTTTACTTCTTCTCCTCTACTTTCGTTAAAATGCACCAATCACACCACACCTCTCTGCCTCGTATTTCACCTGAGGGAGGAATGGATATCATGAAGAGATGTATAGCGTCCTTCTCTCTCTGTGTGTGTGTGTGTGTGTGTGTGTGTGTGTGTGTGTGTGTGTGTGTGTGTGTGTGTGTGTGTGTATTACTGTAAAACCAGGATAGCCAAATAAAAGTTTTGTGCCCTTATGGACTCGGGGTGAAAGTCTACTTTGCCTCTCTGATGTCTCCAACTGAAATTATGGCAGGAGAGTAAAGTTGCATGGGCTGCAGGCAAAAAGTGTTATTAGTTTGCTGTTTTGAGCATAATTTATATAAGGCTATTGGATTTGTGTGTTCATATCTGCATTTTTCTTTCATGCAGTCAGAACATTGATTTTATTCTGGCCTCGAAAACCTCACTTAGGCCTCACTTTAACTTCCACAGCCGCTATAAACAAACATTGCTTCAGTTTTCTAATAAATGCTCAATATTTAACTACGCTTGGTTGAAGTGCACCTTTTGGCCTGGCTGGATTCAATTCAAATACACATGCTTGAATCATTGGTTTGCCTTGTTGTCCAAAACATTTTATTTTGCAATTAATATGTGTGTGTTTTTTGTTTCTTTGTGTATGACCCGCCCCGGACATTTCTCTGTTTCATTAGTGTTTTTATTCCTTCCACACAGCTTAGCCACTCTGGCCCATATTACTGTCTGCTATAAATAAGTCTGTATAGATGAGACAACGGTAAAGAATAGGATCATGATTAGCCATGAAAACATTTAGTTGCCTGAAGGGAAGTAGACTCCTTCACAAGGATTCAATCAGTTCAGGATGTTGTTTTTCTTATGAAAATCACCAAAAATGAATAAATGAAAATGTTATGCCCTTTTTTCTCTGGTACCAACCCAGTATTTTCAAATGGGGCTCGACGAAAAAACTATCTCCAAATGTTTTTACGGTGGTAAAGTATTTACTTTGCAGCACAGAATTATTGTTTTGCATTTCAGTGACATCTTGTCTGTTACCTTTCCTTAATTTCTTAAATACAGTGCTTCACAATGGCTTTTGTTGAAGCCCGAATTACAGTAGAAGATCTTATCACACTGGGATAAAAAAAACATGCACATGAACTTTAATCATGAATGCTCACGAGTCCGTACACATTTTTATAACAGAGTGCTAGAGAAGTAGTGTCTTAGGCAGGGCGGCTGCTCGCATGAACTAACAAGCCAAATATGTCCTGTATACCTCCCATGAATATACTGTATAAATACAGTAAGCCAGCACTTGAGAGCAGGCTGCCTGAGCAGAACTGCATTTCAATGCTGTCCTTCAACAAACAATCAGAAAAGAAGTATAGCTGGAAGGACGCACATTTTCCAGTCGACAGTGCACCGTGAATCTTTTATTTTGGATAGCTGTATTGCCTGTATAGCCCAGTGTTTCCCATACATTGATTTATTTCAACACAAGTCAGAGATATGAAGTGACAAGGAATTTTGTTGAAACAATTTAAATATTTTCAGTCATTTCATGCATGCCTTATTAATCTGGATCTGCCCGATTACTGTATTGCCTCTATATATGTTTGAATGCATGTGATACTGCATTCTCGTTCCACTGCAGTAAATCATTTTAGACAGACAGACTTCTTTTTAGACAGACAGACTTCTCCATTACCGGAAACCAGTTTGGCAACGTGATTACATTGCACAAAGCAGTACAGTTTACACAGCTGAGATCCATTTCTAAGTCATACCCCCGGTCTATGTTATTGCTGCAGGCATCATTAGCACGTGGCTTAACAAATCTTTGGTTCCTATTCATTTGGTACCTCTCATTTCTGATCTGTTTAGGGAGCATATGTTAATGTGACACGACATTAGCAGCGTAGGATGTCATTGCTCTCCTGTGCTAATGTAGCTGCTGTTGCTTGCTGTGGACATTTTCTCTGCATTCCAGCCTCCTATCTCAGCCTGCATGCCTTTCTTCCTGTAAGTGTGACCCATTTTCCATCATCACTCAGGCTGTTGGCAGCAGACCAACCAAACACACTGACTACAGTAGGGTTGGGCTTAGTAGACGCCTCCTTTAAAAGAAACCTGAACTCATCCAAAATAATTAAGGCTACAGGCCTGTCCTCAGATTCACCCCGATATAAATATCACGAACACCATTACCAGAACATAATCTCAGTAGAGACACGAAACAGGAAGAAAAGATCAATTTTAAAGCTACCACACTTTGGTTGACGTTAGTGCCAGCTCTATTCAATGGTTGCTAGCGGGCAGTCATATAATGTTAATTGAATGAAAGAAGTCAATGGCGCCCGTTCACTGGCAGTGATGTTAGCTAGTTGTCGCCTGTGTTTTCTCAGACACCAACACTGATTTTAATGAGCTGTATCAGGCCAGACCTAAAGCTTCTGTATTTAGTGTAAAGTGGGCTGTATACAGACCTCATTCTCTGCTTTGTGAAATGTTAAAAGCTTTTATATGTTTTTGTCAAGTAAATGAAGGCCAAACTGTGGTATGAGTTTTAGATGTTTATCTTATCACTGCACCACAGCAAAACCACTCCTTTCCACTCCCTTTTTCTTTATTTAGTCAGTTTACAAATTGCTGTATCTTTTGATTTGCTTCCTTGCTTTAGTGTTAGTGAACACTAGACATTACACTATTTACATGTTTATGGCCTTGAAAAATATTTATACAGCTGTGCTTAGTTGTCTCTTATGTAATCGCTGTCGGCTAACATGCTGCATGTCACTGCTGCCTGCAACACAAGGGAAAGTGACCTTACAATAAAACTGTTCTTTGAAAACATTTGCTCTTTTAAAATGCTAACACAGCATTAGGCTATTATTAGTAGATGCATCTGTGGCAATACATAATGAATTGTTGAGAGAATAAAGTGGCCTTTAAATCATGCTGTTGTGGGTGGGAGAAAGTAGGAATGAAGAAGAGTTGAGAGAAGAGTGGGTGAAAGGGGAGGGAAGAGACTTTCATGTGGGTAATTTGTGGTGGGGGGGGGCAAAGCATTAAGGTGGTAAGTGAAAGCTAATTACATAAGGGCACCAGGGGAAATGGGTGCTCTGTGCCCTCAGGCCCTGGCCATCTATCTGATTTAAGACGCACAATGTGTCAGCAGCAAATCGAATCTGCAGGGAGCAATTGAAGGTTCCCCACACACACACACACACACACACACACACACACACACACACACA
>CALSBZ010046809.1:1094060-1112644 GCA_943591055.1 Gobionotothen gibberifrons
GGACAAAAAGAGCTCTCGCTACTGATGGGCTTCATTGAGTTGGACTTTTCTGCTTACATGTGAAGAGCAAAAAATAGGAAAACAATCAGCTAGCACAGTAAACAAACATCAACAAATCATTACCGAAGTTATATTAAAGTCAGGGAGCTTCCTCTGAGTACAACATCACTATCAGTTATATTAAAATGAATGCTTTTCAAAGTGACTCTGAACTTCTCAGGCTTGCCACAATGTTCTTTATTGCAGAAAAAAAGAGTTCCAGATATTGTTTGAATTGTTTTTCTATTGGACATCCCTCTACATTAAGCTTACATTCTGTGAGCATAGCCACCATCCTTCTGAGAATCAAGCCTTGTCCAGATCAACGTAGTAAAAGACATTGATCAGAAAAAAAAGCGGAAGCGCAAACATTTCTGTTTTCAGTTCACATATATATTATATTCCCTTTGTTCACCAAATGTGTCCACATCGTTTTCCTATCTCCTAGCAACAGTACAACATACCATCATGGCTGTCTATACCTGTACAGCAGCCCTCGGCAGCATGCCTTGGATTTGATCACAAATATCTTTGCTGCTCATCCATTTTAACACATTTTTCTCTCTCGATGTATGCATTTCAGCTCTTCACCCAGAGCAGGAGAGACCGGCAATTCTTCAGTGTCGGGCCAATCCAAGCTCAATGGACAGACTCATAAGATCTGTTTGGTGTGTTCAGACGAGGCCTCAGGGTGCCACTACGGGGTTGTTACCTGTGGCAGCTGCAAGGTGTTCTTCAAGAGAGCCGTCGAAGGTTAGTCTCACATACCTACCTACCTGCATTAACTCACACACTCAGACATGACACATGGAAATACTCTAATTTGAATGATACTATTTACACCAATCTAAGTTTGTGAACAGCTATATAAATTATGAAAAACTATTGTCATTCCAACTTTTGTTTTGAATGGAGTGGCCACATTTACACCAGGCTGTAATCAGATTTGCATTTTCATGATTGTGTATTCTACAGTCCCGCCCTCGTACATGTGTATCTTATTGCAATGTTCAGCATCCATTACCGTTATACATATTGTCCCAAGGACTTTCATTCATTTGAGTTATACTGTATATAATCAACTTTTAAAGCTGTTGCTCAGCAATGCAAAGTCTCTGCTGTTTCTCTGCTGCGAAACAGTTAATACTTCTATAAAATGGAAAGTTCAGAGTGGAATGGGGGGTGGTAGTTGTTGAGCTTTCGCAGACCCACATCATGTCTTTGTTTTGACCTTGCATGTATCTGCCTCTTGTAACCTTTCCTTTAAGTCCGGTATCAAAGCAGGGTTGACTTCCAAGTGATTTTAATTTAATAACATAACATGAGAAAGAAGCCTATTTAAAAATGTTACTTTAATGATACAATTAAGCCTTATGGAGGAATAGTATTATAATGGCCTTGTAAGACAGTCATTCTCCTGCTTTGTTCGCCAACATAAAATATTTTGGTTCTTGTCTCAGGCAGTTTGTGAATCCAGACGCTTGTCTTGAATCTAATTCCCTTGATAAAATCCTGAGCAGGGAGGGGCAGGAATGCAATCTCTCTCTACTTCTCTCTGCTTCTGTTTCTCCATTTCCTGTCTTTTTAATGAAACCTATGAGCTGTGTCATTCATTTGAAATGTCTATGTGAACAGTAAATGAACCACCCTTTATCTATTCTGGACCCAGAACTTATTATTAAATGCAGAAATTAGCCACTCTAGTTCAAATTAGCAGACGGCCTTGTCCTTTTCTTTCATTCTGTGCATATATTCATTATCTTTATCATTATTTGTCAGTTTCCTATACATCTGTCACTAACACTGCTACTGAAATAATTGTAAATGATTATATTATTCCTAATGTAAGGCGATGGAGTTATAAAATAATTCTGCATCAGCTCAGGACCAAAACTTGAATGGGAGTTGATGGAAAGTTGGAATAGCTGTATAAACAATGGCACAGAGGAATTGTAGTGCAAGAGTAACACTTGATTTGAGCTGGAACATTTGCTTAATTTGTTGTGTTGTTTGATTGTGACCCTTAAACGCTTTTTATTATGTAGTGCTGGTGTAAATGCCCAGCGCTCAAACTGTTTTAAGTTTAATCTTTGCAAAGAGCTGCCTACAGTAACGCTGAGAAAGATCATCTGTGATTTTTGTTTTTCTCCCCCCTTTCCATTCTCCGGTCGTTGTCTCTATGGTGAAGGATGGAGAGCACGACAAAACACAGATGGTAAATAAATGCTTTTAATAATCTACAAATAAATAATAAATACAATGTTGATGACTATGCTGATTATGATAATGATGGTAATACTATTACCGTTGATTTGCTCATGTCCCTGTATTATGTTAGCACTGAAATATGACCAATCTGCCTGGAAACACGCATAGCCTCTTCTGCCAGCTATCTGCTAATGCATGCAAATGTTCTGTAATATAACTCGGCACAAATATTCTGTGAGTGATTTTGTGCTCTTCAATCTCTGCTTAGAATAGTCCAACTCATCATCCTCACAGGTGGCAGATCACATAATTGCAATCACACCCTGTCTCCAATGTGGCCTATTCTTTTGCACTTGACCCAAATTAACCTCCTGAGATGTGATGTCAAAAATCACCTTCTTTTTTGTTGTTGCTTGTGCTTTTCATGTGTTTTAATTATTTATCTGTATTTGTTTTACTGTTTCTACTTATTTTGCCTTTTTTTTTTAATGTGGTATAAATACTACAATCGTAGAACAATTGTTTTAAAACAATGGTTTTCAAGGTAATTTACTAACTAAAATTCCTACATTTCTAAAAGTCTCTGATGAATGGTCAAATGTGCTTGAATTGTGCGCAATTAACCTTTTTATGGTTAAAGTGGTTTAAAACTACTTGAATTATTGAATAGTGAACTCTACAGATCATTCGGGTGAATCAACAAAAGTGATTTTCACATGTTATCTGATTGGTCAATAAATAGGACATATGCTGGGTATAAATTCCTCTTATTTACAGACAGTCTGATTTAATAACTAGATAAAATTGCTGAACTTTAAGAAACTGGTCAGGTTTAAACTTTGCACCAAGGGAGCAACCACTCTATGCTATTGTTGGCTACAAACCAAGCCAGAGCAATCACCAAGCGTTTCTGACGGCCCTGTTAGCAGATCAGGCTGGATAAGGGAGCGAGGACATGGGTGTGAATCAGCTGGTCCTTTTGACACCACAGATGGCTGTTCACACCATTGTTTGCATAAACTCCCTGTGACTTCAGTGATGGCTGCAACTGGCCGCCCCCAGGCTGCTATCTTATATCACCAGCCACTGCAGATAAATTCCTCTTGTATGTGAAATAGGATAAGTTGTAGATTTCAAAGGTGACTACTTCTGCGATTTTCATAACTAGAAAAAAAACATTATTTATATTGGCCGTTAATTATGAAACAACACTGCGTTGTCACAGTAGAGCGTACAGTACAGACACCTGGTTGCTTGAGTTTGATTACAGAATGTATTTAGTCCCATTCTCCACATACAAAGTGCGCTGCTGTTATGAAGCATCATTAAGCTAAGCTAATCAACTGTCCCATATTAAGTGTTTGCTGCTGCTCTAACACACAGTCTGCTGCATTTGGCTTCATTTGTTTGTGAGCAAACAGGAGGATGGCAAAATAATGTAAATCTCTCCATCAAAAATGTAAATGATATAGTTAAAGGCAAAGGTAACCACACAGGCCAGTATTACAAAGGTCTGCAGCCAGCATTATACATTAGGGTTAGGGTAATGTTGTGAATCGAGTGGCCCTAACCCTAACCCTAACAGGCCACAATCAACAACCTGATCAACTCTATGCGAAGGAGATGTGTTGCACTGCGTGAGGCAAATGGTGGTCACACCAGATACTGACTGGTTTTCGGACCCCCCCAATAAAGCAATAATGCACGTTTCAGAGTGGCCTTTTATTGTGGCCAGCCTAAGGCACACCTGTGTATACATATAATGTCTTCTTTATGAGTCCCTCTCTCTCAATCGTTTTGAATTACTTGATGATGAAATTGAAATAGTTTTTAGAGGTAACTTTTACGGCCGTGTTACGGCCGCGTTATGACCGTGTTACGCGCCGTGGCGTTCACCTCAATCGCGGCCACTCTAGTCAATGGGTGCTATTCCACCAGACGCGCCGCGTTACGGCTCACCCCTAGATTCCACCGGGTCCGTCTGCGCCGCGTTACGGCCATGTTACGGCCATGTTACGGCCATGTTACGGCCATGTTACGGCCGCGTTACGGCTGCGCCGCGACGTTCGCAAAGATCGCGGCCACTCTAGTCAATGGGTGCTATTCCACCAGACGCGCCGCGTTACGGCTCAGAAGCGTAAACTAATTTGCAGACTCTATCCCTCCGTAGTCTTTCAAGTAGGAGGAGAAATGCCAGCGTTCTCCTCCGGTTTACAGGCACTGTGTCAATTATATATATAGAATAATTATGATGATGAATGCATTTTCTTACCACTAAAATACAGCAACACATCTTTGATTCATGTCGTTTATAACTGGAATATTACAAGTATTATTAACTTTGTCTGTACAAAGTAGCCTGTCCAGGAAATATGCACAAATCAACAAAAACTACGAGCCGGCAGGCAAGACGCTCCGCTTCTGAAATGCTTCTGAAACGCTTCTGAAACGCTCCTGAAACGCTCCTGAAACGCCCCCGGTAGGGTATGACGCTGGAGGAGGCCGGACCAAAACCGCGGCGCAGCTGTAACGCGACGCAGACGGACCTGGTGGAATCGAGGGGTCAGAAGTGTCCCAGAAGCGTTTCGGCGCTGGGCTCCGCTAAAAATAGGCGCCTGGTCTATTTTTTACGCGAGGCTTTGCATAGCGCCGTACAGGAAGTGGAAATTGCAGAGCATCCAGTGAATCCCCAAAATAAACTAATTTTGCAGACCCTATCCCTCCATAGTCTTTCAAGTAGGAGGAGAAATGCCAGCGTTCTCCTCCGGTTTACAGGCACTGTGTAAATGATATATATAGAATAATTATGATGATGAATGCATGTTTTTTGCGGGGCAGCAAAGGCAGAACAAGAGGAATATATTGTTTTATCAAGTACGATGAACACTACATTAATAAAAAAATATATAGTGCCAAGTTTCACAAATAAGAAAAGGCTCAACATTACAGGGTTTCCATATGTTTTCCACACCTCACAGTTTGAAAGCTGTGTAGATCTGCACTACTGAGAAAACGCTATTATACCACAAGTGACTAATAAGCAGGCCTTCCACCTTACTTCTCCATATCTACAGTAATTGGCGATGGGGGAGTACAGTATAATTAAGTCGCACAGTCATCCAGAAGGAGCGTTTGCTCTTTTTTAAAAGAGGTGCTCTTCATCATTTTTAGTGGGAGAATGCGGCTCATATGGCTGTGTTTTTTTTCTTCCCGCAGAGCCTGAGCTGAAGATAAAATATATAAATATGACTATTTTCAATATATTGAAAGGTCATTAGGTCACTGACGATTTGGTTAAAACCTGTCTCCAAACCAGTGTGTTAAGCTTCTAACATAGATATTTAGGTAACTAATAGTTACAATTAACAAGTTAAGGCTATAACGAAAATACAAAGCTTGTTGTAAGACCTTCATTTCTAAATCGGTGCCTGTTGTCTGTTTTCCACAGTACACAATCTCTGCAGCTGAAGTGAAGTTCTTTGTTGGGTTATATTGACTCATAAAGTAGATCAGAGGTGATTCTAGTTAATCATAGCAGTAAGACTGTCATAGTTCAACTTAAAAAGATGACCATGTCATGCTTGGCAAGATCTCATGGCACATCCCTTGTTCATTTTGTCTTTTAAATTAATTATGTCTCAATCTGAACTCAAAGAATGTGTTGATGCTGGAAAGATAAGATTAATGTGACACTCCGCAGGCTCTGCCACAGAAGTAATGTGTGTGATAAAAGCCCGACCCTGTTGCACTGCATGCCCTGGCTAATTCTACTGAGCTACCTACATCCAGGACATGGTTAAACTGTACACCCCAGCATGTGCACTCCGCTCTGCATCGGCCAAACGGCTCGTTGCACCCTCACTGCGAGGGGGACCCAAGTTCCCATCAGCAAAAACATGTCGGTTTGCTATCCTGGCTCCAAAATGGTGGAATGAGCTCCCCTTTGAAATCAGGACAGCAGAAAGCCTACACATCTTTCGGCGCAGACTGAAAACTCATCTCTTTCGACTCCACTTTGAGCGATAGAATTACTAACAAAGAATTGCTAACAAAGCACTACTAATAAAGGACTGACTTATCTAAAGCCAGTTGAGTAGCACTTGAAATGTTTTGGCTCTATGAAACCTGATGTACTTATATGATTCTGTTTTCTTCAAGTTTGTATCTTGTTGATCCAATGCACTTATTGTAAGTCGTGATGGTGACTGAGCCTTTTTAAAATCATATATTCGTTACTTGTTATATTGAAGTTTAAGTTAAGTTCAAGTTAAAGCATTTTATTGTTATTATACAACAAGTACAATGTGTTAAGTAGTAACACATTGGTTTACGTCTTAGAAATACAGACGGAGTGTGATTTGGTAAGTGTAGAACATTTGGAGGTACATTGTTGGTTTAATTTTTCAATCAGATTGTGTTTCTTACAACGGAAACAGCTTTTTATTTTCACGTTCAAAGCCAGAGAACAGACTGTTGCTGTAAATATTGTCGCATGTAACTGACAAACTTTTCTTCTAAAAATAATTAATTTAGTCTTTTCTTGTCAAATATCTATTGTTCCCCTCTTAATTTAAATATAAATGTATAACTTCACAGTTTCAACATCCGGTTTATATTCCCTCATACTAGTCATGTAGCAAATGCTGATATATTAAGAGAATGAATCATGTTCTGCAAACAAATGGGTACAATTAACACTTTGGTACATGGGCCACAATATAAATGTGTATGTCTATACCTGAAAGAGCTTGGATTGTCCATAAGGCGCAGACTTGAGGAAGCGAAACTGTTAACACCAGAGGAATGTCACAGGCTTGTCAGGCTTACTATAGAATCAGCAGGTGGTTAGTGTGGTCATAATACATACTGCTCAGGCTAATCCTTCTCAAACCTTCTTAGCCAGCTAATATGTCTCTGTTTTTCCCTCTTCTTCTTCTCCCTCTCCTCTTTACAGGCCAGCACAACTACCTGTGTGCGGGGAGAAATGACTGCATCATTGATAAGATACGGAGGAAGAACTGTCCAGCTTGCCGCTTCAGGAAATGTCTTCAAGCCGGAATGAACTTGGAAGGTAAACAGTCAAATCAGGCTTAATTATAACTGAGTTTAAAGTGGGACAGCAGTCCTTTTGCTTTTATAATGTGTGGAATATCCAAACAGATTAGGTCGGTAGGGTGGAGTTATTACAGGGTTTTTCTCCAAATAGGGCGTGGCCTAGCAACAACTGGGCAATATGGGTCTGCAGAAGACTCCACCCACTCCCTCCTTACCCACCTCACAGCTGAGCATAAGGGAGAAGTTAAAATTGAGACCTTAAATGTTGACAACTGACAACTGATCAACGTCTGCTTCTATGATATTGCTTTGCTGGCTACATACATGATAACAGTCAAGTAAGGTTTCATATGATGGGTGGTGTTCACCCAAGACCCCAGGAATGGAGCCATATTTGTTATAATAAATGTATAATACACTCTCAAAGTGCAATCATCATAAACATTTTAACACATGTTAACTTGGACATATATTTGGAATATAAACCAAGAGATTATAGAAATCACACAGTGACACAGAATTTGAACTTTTACTCTTTTTTTTAATAAACTATGCCTCTGTAATTCCCCTTCATTGAGTGTCATGTGATTGGCTCTGCAGCCCTGCTACACACTTTTTCCACTACAACCTCCAGCATGTCTCGTATGATAACTGGAAAAATGAAAATATATAATCTTGGTTGTAGTTTAACATTAAGTAATGGAGATAATGTACTTACTTATTTATAGTACTGTTTTAAGCTGTTCCCATACATCTTAACATGTTGAGATATGTTTAATTATGTCAAATCAAAGACAGTATGCACTGTGATTTTACATTCAAAGGTTGTTGTTGGAATACTATTGGTAAAGACAGTAGCCTAGATCCTTTTTGAAAGCAGTATTGTATTTAAAACAATATGACATGAGGGAAACGTTCCATCTCAACATAAATAAACAACCAAGTTAAATGCATGGGATCAATTGAATGATCGATTTATACAAAGAGGGAAGAAGGGTATATCAACTAATTAAATATTGACTAACTTATTACCATTGCTGTAAACATACAGTATGTAATGGGCAATTAAAGCAGTACTGTAAGGCATGCATTCACAGAGCAAACATAATTGAAACATACTGTCCTCTTTTACTTACCATATTGTAATTTCTCCTTATCTTAAAAGATCTCTGCCTCTGCCTTAACTTTTTTATTTTGTGATGTTCCTCACAATTACTTCTTATGTAATAATCTTAATCTGTTCCTGTAGGAATAAAATTAGGGTATTATTACTCACTAGGTGGGCTTTTCACTTTTAGTCAGTTACAATGATTTATTTTAGATAGATAATGACAGTGAGAGAGATGAAAACAGATCTCCTTTACATTTTGAAAGTCCTTTTTGAAATGTTGCTGGTTTATGAGACTCTGGATTTGTGAATGTATGTCTTCTGGTGTTAATCACTGACCTGTGAACATGTGCGAGTGTATAAGCCGTTGTCAATAGATGTGCTGTTCTGTACACATGTGCTGGTTTATAGCTGAGGCAGTATGAGAGCTCCAGCTCCTCAGGAACATACGTCAATTCAAAATCCACTGTCAAGTCCCGCCTCTAGAGCCTTGGAACACTTTCTAATCCTTCACCTAATACTGCTTCAAAGGATAAATGGTTAAGAGAGGGAGAAACAATTAAAGAAGTCACATTTTAGGGAGATGGACATGGTAAGCAAAAGTTGAAGCACAACTACTCAGAATTTGGTTGTTACGTTATTTCAGCTGATGCTCCCTCGGGGCATGAAATGACGCTCAGTGTGGAGTGAGATTACTTGTAGACAGTGCAGTGTTTGTCAGGCTGAGGTGAAAGTAGTTTGCTACAGGCAGAGGACAGAGAGACAGGGAGAGGGATTTGATGGACGTCAGCGCATCAGCAGACAGGATCCCAGAAAGGCTCTCAGTTGCTATAGAAACGCCAGGAGAGGAAATTAAAAAAGGTAGAGTAGAAAAAAAATGTTTTTTCATGGCAACCTCTCAACCCCTGACATGTTTTTGCACATTTAGTGGTAGACATTTCTAAAACGATGGCCTGATATTCTACATGTGTGCGTCAACACAGCAATTTTCTACTGAGAAAAAAACGTTTTAATGTTCTTCTGAGAAAGGGAATGTTTTTTTGTTCAGATAGTGAAGAGTTTATGGTTTATACCTGTGTAAAAACCAGCATTCTCATGACTGGTTTGTTACAATTCATTGGGTTCAAAGTAATTGCACAAAACTTTAAACTCCTACGATGGTAATTGTATTACATATGATGTTTAATAATTCATAAATAATATGATCTACTGCAGCAATTTAAAAGTTGTCTAATGTACACAATTGTCCCTTTTTGGTTTTATAACAAAAACAGGAAATGTGAAGACATCACTTTTTCTTTGTAACACTATTTTCTGATATTCTATAGACAAAATTATTAATCAGGTAATCAGGAAAAGACATGACAGATTCATTTAGAGTGGAAATGGCTTATGAACGTCTGCATCTCTCTCCTTCTTCTGTCGGCAGTCTGTACATTTTATAACAAACAGTACATGCCTGTCTGGAGGAAACACATGACTTTCCATGACTGTCACAATAATCAAATCAAATCAAATCAAGTTTTATTTATACAACACATTTTTAAAACGATTTTTGGTCGAGCCAAAGTGCTGTACATATAATAATTACCTTACAGTAAGGACACTTTACAGCAAATACAACAGCACAGTTTGTGCAGAATATCAGTATGAGAAAACAACACCCTCTGTCCTTAGACCCTCACATCGTACAAGGAAAAACTTCCGGAGAAAACCCCACAGTTTAACGGCCCCTACACACGGCGGCGTGCGTTGCCGCTTCAACGCTTCTGCCCATTCACTTTGAATGGGGTGACGTCACGATTCGCCGAACTGCATTCTGGGAGCAAAGCGTAGCTTCTCTCGCGGTGCTCGCTGCAAAAGTAGAGCAATGTTCTACTTTTGACGCCTCGATGGAGGCGTCAGCCAATCTAATCATATGCCAGTACAAGCTCTAGCCAATCAAACCGTGTGCTTGTGTGTCTGGGGCGGGAGATTCATGTGATTGGTTGTTGGTCGAGTTTCAGCCCCCCCCCGCCGGCAAGCGTTAATCCCCGCGGCCGTGTGTAGGGGCCGTAAAGGGAAACATGGGAGAAACCTCAGGGAGAGCAACAGAGGAGGGATCCCTCTCCCAGGACGGACAGACGTGCAATAGATGCCGTGTGTAAGAGATAATACATTTTACAGCATAGGTAGACCGAATGTTTGGAAATGCATGTGTCTATAAAGATGAATCCACGAGGATGTCAACAATCCTGTGGGAGCCATCAGGGAAGTAGTATGATGAGTGTCAGTCAGGACCGCAGAGACAGGCCCAGCCACGACCCGAAGTCCACGACTTAATCCAGAACTCAGGATAGAGGATCCAGGGCACAGGACCACAGCAAGAGGATCAGCCTCGACTCCGGATCCCGGCGTATATATAGACACAAAAGAAAAAGAAAATTTGGGGGAGGTTGGGTTGATCGGAACATGCAAATACACAGACACACGCAGGGAGCAAGGTCCCCGCTGGGGCCTTTGTTGGAATTGGTGAGAAGTAAGGAGGTACGCTGTGACTACGGCATAACACTCCCCGGCTGGAATAGGCCCCCCTGCAAACCTGTTTCCCTCCCAATAAAACATCGTGAGGTCATGGAGGGAAAAGGTTTTGGATAAAGAGAAAATAGAAAGAGTAGTAATAACCTTAGTTTTAAATATAAGATCCAAGTTTTTAGGATTTAAGTGAAAGAGCAAGAACCAAAATGTAGGTGAAGAGGCACAGCGTATCTGCGTCAAAGCACTCTCATTTGATCAACTATAAGCTTTATCAAAAGGAAGGTCTTAAGTACTAAAACGGATAGGCTGTCGGCCGCCCAAACACAAACTGGAAGCTGATTCCACAAAAGTGGAGCTTGATAAGAAAATGCAGGAAGGCCAGAGAGAAAAAGTGAGTTTTAAGTGATGATTTAAAACCCCCTAATGTCTGGGCCGACCTCACGTGGAGGGGCAGAGTGTTCCAGAGCCTAGGGCCCGCTGCTGTGAAGGCTCGGTGCCCTCTGGTTTTAAGCCTGGACTTGGGCACTATCAGCAGCAGCTGGTCAGCCGACCTTAAGGCTCTGGCTGGGGTGTAGCCGGAGCCAGCCCATTTAGGGCTTTAAAAACAAATAAAAGGAGTTTAAAATCAATTCTGAACCGAACTGGAAGCCAGTGCAGTGAGGCCAGAATTGGGGTTTTTAATCTAAGTGTATCATCTATTAAACCCTAACCGCTTTGATCTTTAATTGTATTCTTCAGTTGTGTAGATGCTGTTGGTTGTAATATCAGAAATCATTCAAATACAAATGTTGAAAGCATGCCCACCTTTGCCGAATAAATATGACTCTTCTTTTTTTTTTATTTCCCTTTCGCCTATCTCCCAGCGAGGAAAAACAAGAAGCTGATCAAGATGAAGGTGCATCGGCCTTCTGGACCCTCAGAGCCCACCAGCAACATGCTTGTTCCGGGCATCCCCAGACCCATCCCTCAGCTCGTGCCCACCATGCTGTCTGTGCTGAAGGCCATTGAGCCAGAGATCATTTACTCGGGCTACGACAGCACTCTGCCGGACACCTCTACGCGGCTCATGACCACTCTCAACAGGCTTGGGGGGCAGCAGGTCATCTCTGCAGTCAAGTGGGCCAAGTCACTGCCAGGTAACAAAAAGCTCCTAAACATGTGTTGCCTTTGATTTGGTCTGTGCTAAGAAAAGTGAGCCCAATTAGTCTTGTTATTGAGACTAATTGGCAGTGGGACAAGTCAGTGATGGAAAATTAAGTAATTTCTCATTTGGAATACATGGAGCTGTTGCAGGATATGGCAACTCTTTAAGATCAAATGGAAAAGTAAATATTTGACTAGACATTTGGTACACCATGGTGTAGCTTTTACTTCTGCCCTCCAGTAAACCAAGCATGTGCTTGTCAACATTGTTAGCATTCCTGAATGAGACTTCAGAACACTAGTAGCCGCAAGTCAACTGGTAAAAATAATGTAAAAAATGTGATGGTTTTAACTGAAGGAACATAACTTATCATACTTATAAATGTCAAAGTGAACCGGCTAGTGGCTAAAACAGGTGTTAAGACATGCTACACTTACCACATTCATAGCTTTGATGGGGCTTTTCAGATTTAAACTGTATCTGTTAGCTGATCAAGTGGATTCGTACAGTTAATTATAAGCAAATAAGGAGCCTTTGTGTAGCTGATTCAATCCTGTTTAGGCTGGTTGCCAGTTAGTTATCTCAATTGGTGCAGTGGTGTTCATTCTGAGTGTATTTCATTTAAGACTGTACAGATATTATAACCCATGTGATTCCTCGTGGAAGTTCATCCAAAGAACCACACATGTTCAGCTACTATTTATAAAAAGTGTGACATCTGCAATAATGACAGAACAGGCGTATAATAATTCACTTTAGAAACGCTACACCTTCAAAGTACTTTTTGTGATAAGGTCATGGCTGAGGTTAATATGATTGTAATGTGCATAAAGATTATGTTCCTACAAGCTGTAACATTGTAAACGTTTCTAAGCAAAAATATATATGGCAACCAACCATTTTCTATTTTTATTTTAAAGCAAATCAAATTACTGTATTTATAGTCAGTGTCATCTTTACTAATGCAAAACTCTGTGGGAACATTATAGATTAGAATTGTCATCATACAGTAGATGCAGCTTATATACTTGACTATTTTACTGTTGCCTCAAATAGCTGAAATTCATGTGAAAAATGCTGGATTCATTGCTGCGTAGTACCTTTTTCCAGAAAAACTCAAATTGTTCACCCCCACATGCTAGTTTCTAATCATGAGAAAGAAGCCACATGACTTGATAATCGCTACAAATATTTGCTTGGAATTATTTTTCCTTCTCACTGTAATTTTTGCTATTGGTCACACTAAATCTTGGTATCAGATTTCTAAATTCAAAATGTAACCTTTATTTCACTCTGTGTTTCTCTTTCTGTGACAGTATGATAAAGGACAAACCTGGCACCAATGTTTCATTTTGTGCATTGTCCACAGCTGGCACCATGCCACTGTGATAGTGAGGAGAAGCTATTACTGCAGGCTGTGGGGGGGTTTAAAAGCCTGGGTTTCAAACAAATGTAATGTGAAAGGGCTTTTCATGTGATGTTTCACATTTAGGGTTTTAATGGTGTGTAAAAGTCTGAACTGCAATTTTATTCCAATTTGAACATCTACAGAACTACAACATACTATTTTGGTTTGTTGTCTTTAAATTATGTATTGGGTAATTACATTTCAATTTGTTCAATGTTTCTTCATCTCTTTTAGTCAATATTTTGCTGTCCTTCTTTATAAAACAAACTTAATTATGTGAAATATATTTCAGGCAGCAACATACGCCATCACCCTAGTAAATCAGTTAAAACACATTTTACACTATTTTGAATGAAATGCAGTGTAATAAATACTATTCTGTTGACCTAAGGCAGGGGTCTGCAACCTTTTTGACCAAAAGAGCCATTTTTCCCCCTTTTCCACCAATGTTCTTTGTCTGGAGCCACAACACATATTTGATAGCTTATAAAGTTGTATATATTGTTACATCATAGACAAAAACTACAGTTTTTTTGCATTTATTATTTACATAAGAAAACTGTTATAAGAAACCTCTACCTCTAATAAGAAACAATGAACTCTTATAAGGAGAATTAAAACAAATAAACAGGCCAACTTTAAAATAAATAAAACATATAGCTGCACCCTAAATAGAGTTAACTGATTGAATTATGACTGCAGATCGTCAGCTGTCCTCCTCTTCCGTGTTTATCCACCCATATATGTAAAGGCTGCAGCACCTTTAACAACTTCTCTCCACATATCAAACATACCGGTAAGCCAGCATCGTTTGCTGTGAAAGCATATACTGTAACTCTAACCACGCAGAATGAAACCCTCTGTGTTCCACCGATACTTTTATTTTCTTTGATTTATCCATAGTTCGCTCATCGAGCCGGGGGTCAGGTTATTCGCCTGCAAGCAAATGCACTGGTGCGGGACCGTAGGGTTATGACGCATATTTTAGTTGACCTAATTAAAACCGTTTTTTTTGTTTTATGTGTCACAGTATCACCTCAAAATACAAGATACGAAACATTTTCAACCGTGCAACAAAATATAAATAGTCCTACAACTATTTTTTATTTTATTTCCTTCTTATTTTTGGCTGAGCTCAAGGGAGCCAGAGCAGAGGGCTTAAAGAGCCGCATGCGGCTCGAGAGCCGCGGGTTGCCGACCCCTGACCTAAGGTCTTCAACAAAGGACTTACTGTTCAAATGTAACTTTCTAATCCACTTTATCTGACTTTCCAAGGCTTCCGCAACCTGCACCTGGATGACCAGATGACATTGCTGCAGTGCTCATGGCTCTTCCTCATGTCCTTCAGTCTGGGTTGGAGGTCGTACGAGCAGTGTAACGGTAGCATGCTCTGCTTCGCCCCTGATCTCGTCATAAACAAGTGCGTACCAAGGCCAGCTTTTGTGTATTTATGCAGTCTTTTCTTCAGCACAACCTTTTACAGCCTATTCTTCATTTGCTCATTTCAGAGTGTCTGACTTCATCACTTGGCTTAACCACTTGCCAATGACTCTTTGAGTTTACTGGAAATAATTAGCTGAATGTTCATTTATTAAATCATGATAAAAGAAACCGCTAATGGCACAATGTGTTATTAGACAAAGACCTTTGTACAGGGGAAATTAAGGTTTATTTGCTAGGAGCTGATTGGGTTAGCATTAACTAGGGGGAAACAGCTAGCCTGGTTCTGTCCAAAGATTAAACATACACACATTTACTGCACAGTTATTAATGTTTTGCATCCTTTAATCCCTTATTTCTAGAGTTGGGGTTTTATAGGAAGTTAAATACTTTAGGTATTTGTTGCTTCTTGACAAAGCTAAGTAGCTATTTACCGCCATGCTTCCACTGTTTCAGCTAAGCTAATTGCATCCTGGTGTATTGAAATACATAAATGTTAAGTATGTATTTGATTAATGTATCTTATTGTAATGTTTTATCTTTGATCAAAGCACAACATTTCAGTGATCATTTGAAATACTTTGAGATTCAGATACATCTTGGTTACTAGGGTTTGAAAAAATACCTGGCAGATATTCTGGTCATGGATTTTTTTTTTTTTTAGGAGTCTGATGAGACCAGTAGGAATTTAGAAGTGCAGTATTCATTTCCCCAAATAATGAAGGTTTTTCGAATCATATTGACTGGCAAGATTGCTACAAACACTGAGCTCTCGCCCCTGACAAGCTGCACACAGCTCGTGTTTATTGGATGTGCGTAGAAAGAGCAGGCCCAAACTGTGAACATCCGCTCTCTAAGGACACAAACCGCAAGAGGGGTAAAAATAGATATGAAAGGTGAACAAGTCTTCACCGTTAGCACTGCAGCTGGGCAGAATGAATAGACTTCTCTAAACCCAAGGCTATGTATGAGGAGAATGCGCTGTATTGATTTTAGAGGTTGAAAGTAATACGTGCTGTGTGTTAGTGGAAGTGAGGTGTGAAAATCCATCAAGACTGATTTCACAGTCTGGTTTTTCTCTTGCACGGTTGTGGCGCTTTCCTGCTGGGGCTGTTTATTTAGACTTCAATAACAGGATGAGTGAAAGAGCTTTAACTCTAATCTATATATCTGTGTTTTCCTTCTTGTCTATCCCCCTCTGTCTCCATCCGTTCCACACGTCTCCCTCATCTCCACTTTCTCCCTTGCCCTTTCTTTTCATCGCCCTCTTTTCAGAGATCGCATGAAGCTGCCCTTCATGACCGACCAGTGCGAGCAGATGCTGAAAATCTGTAATGAGTTTGTCAGACTGCAGGTGTCCTATGACGAGTACCTGTGCATGAAGGTCCTGTTACTGCTTAGCACAGGTAATGAACAAGCTTCTCATTGTAAATCACATATACTGTAATGCGGTGTGTTCATACTTCAGGAACAAACTCCAGCACTTATTGTAGAATTCATTAATTATCACTTTTTATATTTAAAAATTAGGTTTTACTGCTGCAGCCTATTAGCTCACTTTCTCGGAATGCAGACAGACTGCTTTCGTAAATGCAAATGTAGGCTCATGCTTTCGCACTATCGTTGAGCGTGGATGAGTACATATGTGTGGTAGATAGGATAGATTTGAATAGATTAATCTCTCAGTTCCAAGCTCAGTTTTTTAAAAATACACATGAAAAAAATGTCTGTACTTAAATAACCACAACGCACACATTCAATTGTTCCCTTTTGCATAATCAAAGCATTTTGATCTGCACTTGCACACAATTTATGAAACTATTTTAGCTTTATGATTAATGCAGCAAAACCATACAAACCCACAGTTAAATGTAGTGCCCTGAAAAGACAAGACGTTTAACATTTTAAAAGTGTCTTAAATCTGGATATTAACTCTTACAGATTTCTGACCTTCTACTGGTATGATCCTGTCTTAAGATGCTTGTTACCCTACAGAGGGCTTTTGTAACAACTCCATCACGCCATCCAGTTTTCTAAGCTTTCCTGACAACTGTTTTTTGGCAAAAGTACAGTCTGTTCATCTTCTGTAGTCACTGTCTCAGTTGAAAAGATCTTAAAGTGTCCCACAGGTACTTCATCTCTTGGACAGCCCTTTTTGTTCTCCCATTTACTGAAAGCTGCCATGCATCGTAACCATACATTCGGTTCAGTAGCTTGTCTCAAAATGATAAACATCACAGTGAGGTCAACTAAGTTTCTTATGTCACAGTATAATACACTAGCTTTTTGTCTTTCATGGATATCATCAAAATTGCACATTGTCTAAATAAGAGCATGTAACAAACACGATGTTACATGAAATGTTTTCTCCCCAATACTGGCTATAAAAGCATTGGCCTACTAGTCTAACTTTGTAGTGAGTGCCCTTTACATTTTCAGCTTTTAAACTGAATCAAATGTCTTCCTAATTATGTTAATAACTGTGTTGTGAGGAGTGGAGCATTCCTCCCTATGCCTCACTCCCTGTGAAGGGGAAAGGATGCACTTTAGAGGTGATTTTCTCGTTATGCAGAGGAAATGACATTTCCACACTGAGCCCTTCTTGCATTCTCGTACCTAAGAGCTGTTTCCATCTGTTCCCCTCCGGAATGGAAATACTGTCAGCTGCGTTGAGCTGTTTTAATCATTTATCATGCATGTGAGTGAAAAGTGACCTATGGGACAATTTGATTTACTGTTAAACACAAGTGAAAAGTTCAGAGGGCCAACTTCACTTTCAGCACATTTGAAGACAGAATTTAAAAAAGCCCAAATAGGTCATTAGAGGTCTTCTCTACTAAGTGTTATATAACAACACATTGTTTTCTTTGATCCAAAATAGAACGCAGGATAGGCAGTCTGTCTCACTCGTACACTCTTTGCCAATGCATTATTAGGAGGCCAGATAACATTTGCACTGTGGTATCTCCCATTTATCTGATTATGTCAAACAGACAGCATTACACCCCGACCGTGCCCTCTGTGGCTTTGCATAATCTATTGGCCAGTTACTGTGGCTTTGCCTGGGCGAGACACCAGACTGACAAGGGGTCTGTGGTGTGTTGACATGGTTGTTATGACAACTGCATTTTGATGTTCTTCGGCCATGACGAGCACAGTCCAAAGCTCCAGTGTGTGATCTTTAAAAGAAAGTGTAAATGCAGAGTTTGTGATTTTTATGAAGACATTAACTGCTCCTCTCTCAGATTCTCATCCAGGCCACACCAGTTACGGAACATTTAGCATAAAAGATATTTATGTTTAGTGTTGCATATTTTCCACTGCCTACAGCATTCTAGTTCTTAGTCAGCATCTCCCAAGTGTCCTGGTTGGGGACCTACACAATAAGTTTTAATGGAATATTAATGTATATGGCTGTTTTTTGCAGCAGAGTACAAAATAAAGAGAGGACTAAGACAATAAGCTGCTGGATTTTCAGTTTGACACAGATGTAGAAGACTGGAGCTCTAGCCACAATAAAATATTTAGAATCTTTGGTTTTTACGATGTCTTTTTGTTATTATCTTTTGTATTGCAAGTCGCAATCCTGCTATTGCCAGATAACTTTAACACTTCTGTCTCTTGGTGTGTGTGTGTGTGTATGTGCGTGTGTGTGTGTGTGTGTG
>CALSBZ010046809.1:1112654-1127583 GCA_943591055.1 Gobionotothen gibberifrons
ACACACACACACACACACACACACACACACACACACACACACACACAGACTGTTGTGTATTGCATGCCTTGTGTTTTCTTTGCACTCTATATGGTTTGCTACATGTTATAGGCAGGACAGCAGATGTATAAAGCATTTTAGAATTGTACCATGGCTTAATTTTAAGTCTCTTTTTTCATACCAGCCAGGCTTTTTTTTGTGCATCAATAACTTCCACTGAGTTTCCTGCACCATGCTGGTTAGTCTAAAACCCTGAAGCATGAACCCATATCCCACTAAGTGCATTACTGTATGTTCCATTCAAATCTGTTACAAGCCCTCTATATCTATCGCTCTCTGTAAAGCCTCTTTATTGCAGAAGCAAAGACCTTCTGTCTATAGAATCCAAGGCTAATTCCATGTTAATCCTGCAACATTTTGTTTGATATCTAATAGACTCACTAATCTGTCTGTCTGTGGATGTCTCTTCCAGATGGTGGAGGGTCTTCTCCAGATCTGTTTCTACACCTTTGTGAATAAAACCCTCAGTGTGGAATTCCCGGAGATGCTGGCAGAGATCATCACCAACCAAATACCAAAATTTAAAGATGGGAGCGTCAAGCCTCTGCTGTTTCATCAGAAATGACTGCCTTAAACTGTGAAGCAATGCCTTAACTCCTGCCCTGACCACGAACCTCTCATGGGGCCCCAAGTGTTCGCCCCAGGCCCTAAACCTTCTCTTGTCCTGCCTCTCCCAGCACTCGGATTTGATTCCTCCGTTTTCCCAGGCCCCCCCCCCCTTTAGGAATTTAGCCACGCCCCTCAAGGCCTCAGCCGGTCAACCTTATATCGGAGCACAATCCCTCGCCTCCCATCGCCTCACGCCTCCCCATGTGGTCCCAGGTCGGGCCAAGCTACTGCGGGCAACCCTACCACCGACCTGAAGCCCTTCCTTTTGGCTAACCAAGAAGAAAATGTCATACGGGGGAAATATGTTGGCGTTGAATGTCTCATGGGCAGGATGTATTTTGGGAATCTATTTTTTATTTCATTTTTCCAGGCCCCTCCTCCGTCCATGGCCCTGTCCTCAGGTTTTTAATGCAGTTTCTTTTGGTGGCCGCCCGCCTCTTACCCTCTCCTGCCTCCAGTTTTGTATTTGTTTGTTTTTAATGACAAGCCAATACCTAGAAAGTCCTTTTCCGCCCTCAACACGACACCTCATATTGTGTCCAACTTGTTAGATTAGCAGCGTATTGAAGTACGACTTCAAGCTTACAGTTCCTCTGCTCACCTGCCCATATGTCTCTGTTTGCCCCCCCCCCCCCAGCTCTACTGTACAGAGAATGTCGTACGTGTTCACGAAGCATACTCTAACATGAGAACATCTCTTCTTCTGGACTAAAGGACATTAAGGACAAACTGTTTTCAGCTGTGAATCATTCATCATTACTGAAATGATTTGAATCAGATTTATATACCTGACCAATGAAAGAAAATAACTGGAATATTATTATATATAATATTCATTTATTTTATGCAGACACTCATTTCTTACCGCAAATGCAGGCCATGCTTACAAATGCACAACATACAACAGTATTTGCAGACACACATTCACTTAGCAAAATGTTTACACAGGATGTATCTGAGAAGGGAAAATCAGTGCCTTTTAGCTTTTAAAGCTCTTCATAGCCATCCTCTATAAACCACCTTTTTTCTTTTTGCATAACTATCTACCTTTACAAATGTCCACATATTATTTCTGTTTTCGTTTTTCCACGCTGGCAATTTCTGTTTCCTTTCCAAGCAGCTGTTTTCTGTGTTTTTAGTGTGGGCAGCTCTCATTGTTTTGATCCTCAGACGTACCCCCCCCCCCCCGATGTGGGCTCCTTTAGGAAGACAGCCTATTGTACAAGTTATAAATACTCAGAGCAGTATGAAATATGAAGATTTTATATTTTAATGTCATAAGAAAGTTTAAGAATCACAGAAAATAGACAGGGTGACTATCAAAACAATATTTAAGTCCCAAAACACATGATGTGTGTCTCTTTTTCCCATGTAAAGTATATTTCATTAATATACTGCATCTCCCAATCAGTTACTTACAGTTCCAGTAAACAGAATATGTCAACAGATATAATGTGAAATAAAATCCAAGTTCTTTAACAAGGTTGTAACGATCTTCAACCCCATCGGTGCTAAATGGACACCACTGGAATTAAACTAGGCATATCTGATGTTTTATAATATTTAGGGTTCATTTAAATCAATTGGTTTACAAACTTTTGCAATTTATTCAGATGCAATCACACAGGTGGGGTTTTAAAAACTAATTTGCCTGGAAAAGAACACCCACTGTGCACTGTGTTAGTAAATAGCCGTCATGATTCAAGCGAGCCTGATTTAAAGTCAAATTGTCCTTTCTTTTCCGGCTGCATATACTTACTTTCTCATTTAGTAAATGGTTTCATACAACTTTACTTTTAAATGTGGTTTAATTGACTTACCTGGTCAGACTGCCTGTTCCCACTACCAGTAATCACAGGAAGGTCAAAAAGGAAAGAGTTCACGGTGTGTTTTATAAAATGATTACTAGACTGGTTGGGTTTTCAAAATAAGGTACAGTAAGTACTACACCGTGCTCAAACCTCAGAAGTACTGAGAAGTGACATACATTACTTTATCATATATTAATTCAGGTAAACAGAAAGCATATTATTGTTGACAAAAGTACTGCATTTCACTCTAAATAGCATTGTAGATTAAATATAACCTTCAATCAGCTTCATCTCAAATAGTTTGCACAAACAGGAAGTGGGTTTATTATAAAGTAGTTTAACTCAACACGAAAGATCATTCAATTCCATACATAATTATATATTTTTTGTATATGAGATATAGACAAATAATATATAAATAGAGACACCCATAATGTATGGAACCTCTGTTCCCAGCACAGGATGTCACCTCTAAAATGGAGATATATTTTGGAAGAAGATGCAGTTTGATCCAAATAAAGTGAATCAAAGCTCAGGCTGAGTGACTACATCACTTGGATGTGTTCCACTAGTGCCAAATGTTGTATCACATTTTGATATGTCTTTTCTGGAGATGTGTATGAGTGATTCATCAGTTGGGAGACACTTGTTTTTTTTTTTACCTTTGCTTCAGGGCGCTCAGATGTTCAGTGTCACACCTACACCAGCTTAAACGTACTGATTGTTATCGTCCAAGTTAAGCATATGATGGACTTTTTTTGGAGATGCACAATATATTGTATTTTTGAAATGGCAAGGTCAACAGTAATATCTTCTACTGTTAAACGGGTGGTGGTCAGCATTTAATACATTTGTAATGTGAAAACATGTTCATACCAGCTTATGTGATGGCCAAAGCAAAACACACACACAGTGCAGTTGTTCATTGGCTTCGGCTAAAAGCTCAAACACAATCCCCCCCCCCCCCCCCCCCATGTTTTCCTGCCTAAAATGTCGACCGTATAGATTTTCAGCTGTTCACTTTGCATGGTACTCATCCCTCTGCTGCACATAACTCCGAATGGCAGTTAACAGACCAGGTAGCACGTTGCCATAGAGACCAGTCATTTGTATGTTACTTACAGCTAACAGCACAGCAGACTCTGGACGCATACAAGCCACTATTCAATAAAAGCCATCACGTTTTTAATCAGCCATTCTGCCAGAGGATGGTTACTCACAGCAGGGTTGTTTTGTGTACAGTGCAGGCTTTCAGCTTTACTCGTAAACTCTCGTGGCCTTTTGCTGTGAAGAACACGGGCTTGTGCCGCTCACGTTAATGTGGATTATTCCGGGGAAGATTTGATTAAACTGTCTAATTGGTGACTTACAGTATTAGAGATGTTTCCAGGTGGGTGCTTCAGAAAAACCAGCTTTAACATGTAGACCTAACCTCATCCCTGCTCATCTCTAAATGGCCATAGGTGTATATAGCAGCGCCGACATATCCAGTGCAATGTAAACAGTGTCTATTATTACAACATATTTTTACAAGGACATTACCTCTATACTCCTATACATTTATTTTACCTTTCAACTACATGTAAAGGCCTTGCGAAAGGGAGACAGAGAGCCATAGAAATATCATTTCAAATCAGGAAATAGATAAACCCCTAACAAATATCAATGCTTTGGGAGATTGATCTTGTGTAACAAAAAAAGACAATATTTTCTGCGATTTTGAATAGATCAACCTGATCCTCTTTGATAGGAATAATTTTACCCAATCCTTTTTGTACATTGAACAAATCGAGAAAGTAAATATTTTTCTGTTTGTTGGTTTGTGTTTGATAAAGGTAGACGTGTTAAATACATTAGGAAGTGTTAAACATGTTTGTCTTGTGAAGTAAATGTAAATTCTACGAGTCAATGGGAAAGTCTATGAATGCTCACTGTGTTTTAAAGTTATAAGGAAACGAGGTAGAGGGAGGGAGGGAGGGAGGGAGGGTGAGGCAGACTGGAGGAGGTGTTTGCGTTATATAAGAGTGACCAAAGCAGAGGAGAGAAAAAAAAAAGATTTATCAAACAAGAAGTATTCAAGCAGTTACATTTTAAGTAGCACTTATTATTGAACTTCTAGTACTTCTTATTTAGTTTCGAAGATATCTTTTGTAAAGGTCCAGACGTTGGATCCCATGTATATTGCTGTGAGGATTTACTGGTCACTTTAAAATAGAAAAATGAGACAAAAAAATAAGTTTAATCTCCGTGTGAAAGTAAATCTACCAGAGCCTGACGGAATTGCACTACCCTCATACTGGTTAATAAAGTCTATTTTGTATAAAATACATGCAAATATTATCTTTAAAGATTAAGGGCAGATCATGATTCACTGGTACATATGGCTATGGCTTTCATTGAAGTCTGTTTTGTTCGTATTTCAGTTATGTAAATGTAATCCAATGTAAAAACAAACAAAAAATATAAAATGTTTGTTTAAAAAAACAATAGTTTGTTTTACTTCTGTATTACACCTCTTCTGTAGTCAGTGTCAATATTTTCACCTATTTGATTAAATGTTGAATTAAGTTATCCGTGTTGTTCTTTGACATTGGATTTGCCATTGTGTTGGTAAACTGCTTGGATGATGTATTTGTCATCACAGGTTGAGCGTGCGAGTCGGAAAAACGGATTTCTCTTTAGTTCAAACATCTTACACAATAAAGTTCCCAGTTGTTCAAAGCTCACCGCCACTTTTTTTCTTTCTTCAAGATATTGAGAATGACTTGGAAATGTTGGTAAGAATACAAATAGTGTAAAAACTGATCATCTAAAGAATACTTTGACATATGGGATATGTACACGTATTGACCTGCTAAGCATTAGTTTATGTAGAATTACATAGAGTAATAGTGTCATAAAAAAGGCAATAACAAATGTATGCAATAAAGTCTTAGTATAGTATTGTATCTCATAAAAAAGTGTAACTATTATGCCATAGAAATGTCATGCTGTAGTATAGTATATTGTAAAAAAAAGAATGTCAATGTATAATATTTCATAAAAAATGTAATATAAAAAGTAATGGTATGCCAACAAGGTATATTACAGTATAGAATGCCATAAGAAAGTTTAAAAAAAAACATAAATATACTAAAGTATCTCCTTAAAGTTCATAGTATGTTATCGAGTAAAAATATGTCGAATAATATAAAATAAATCATAGATAAGCATGGCAAAAAAGATAAAGAAAGTTGTGTCGTAAATATAAAAGAAGTCATAGTATAGTATGTTGAAGAAAATCCTTGAAAGTTGAAAATATCATGAAAAAAGTCATGGTATAGTATTTTGAAAAGTTCATTAAAAAGTCTGGTAATCTATGTCATATCAAATAACAGTATGTTATATCAAATAATAGTATGGTATGTCAACAAATCTGAAGTGAGTAAATATATCAAAAAGTGATTGTAAAGTATGTTGGGGGAAAAAGAAGACATTCATAGTATAACATGTGGAAAATATCATTCAAAAGGTCATTTTAAAAATGTCATAATATAGTCTATTTTCTTTTAAAAGCCATAGTATAGTAAATTGAAAACATCCTGAAAAAGGTAATAGTACAGTGTTTTAAAAATATTATTGATAATCAGTGTATACATATAGTATGTATTAAAAGAGTCATCATTCTAGTATGTCAGAAAACAGACATATAGTTTGCCATAAAACAGTGAAAAAAACACAATTGCCTGAACACCCTTTGAGCGTTGAACAGAATGATAAATGTACTTTGTTCTTGGAGTCATAATCAAATAATTGCTTTATTTTGGTTCAAAACTTCACTGTAGTAGATCCTGGTATGACTTCTTTAACGCTGGGTAAAAATGCAGGCATTATTATCCAAAAGAAACATCAAAGACGACGACGGCTGCAGCTGCTGAACATTCATCTTTTATTCTGCACAACTGGTCAATTCACCAAAACATCTGGAGGAATATTTAAGGATAGACTTAAATGATACACAAATCTGGGCAACAAAGATGGAATAAAGGAATTAAGTTAGTATGCTAAGAATACAAAATATAAAATGTCATACTTAAAAAAATGATACCTTATCAAATGCTGTGTATTTATTTACAATGTCAATAAAACACCTCAAAATGAATACAGTTCAGGATTGAGCCTTTAAGAAACTCTCATAAATAGGAAGTTCAGATATGAACAAAGTAGTCTCATTTCACATTTAAGTTGCTTTTTTACTCTCCCATTTGATTTCCCTGTTACAATGAATAAATGCTCTTTAATATTGTTCTAAAATAACAAAGACAAAGGTTATTGAAAAATGTTCACTAAGTGGTTCAAGGAAAAATGTAGCTTGTGTTAATTCATAGGAGCCCCAAAGTAGACCAGCCTTGCAATCTAAGCAGTAAAGGAAAAAGTATTGTATTTATTTATTGTCAAATGTTTGAGCTTTTATGAATACCACATCTGTATTTAATTAACTATTAAATTACAATCTTTAAACTCCACTTCCAAATGTGAATGTCCATCCTCAGATAATCACAGTTTTAGCATCATCGTTATAATTCTACATAAAAAACCTATCCTTGAGGTGGGTCACGACGCTCACAGCACTTATTTAGACTGAAATTACTTTAGTTGTTTGCTCATAATAATAGTTGAAGAAGGAGAATAAGTTGCAGGCTTATAATAAATAAATAAGAGGAATTGTAAATAAAGTAAAAAAAAAAAAATGGGATACATTTGTTGGTACACAGGTGCTCTGCGAAGTGAAAAAAATAAATGATCCAAATACAGTATAACTTAATAATACGTACTGGATCCATTTAGTTTAAATAATCTAAAAATACCAAAGCTGTGGAAGCGGAGCCAGGCTTCGCAGCTGGGCTTGTTTAAACCAGCAGCACTCAGTTGTTACTCCTACGCTGCATGGTAAACCTATGATTTGCGTGTGGAGCTTGTTTGGAATGTTTCGATATTCTTCTGAGGGCTCTGCAAGCGGCATTTGGAATAAGGATGACCTTTTAGCGAACTGTTTCTGCGGCGACCTCGTTCTGTGTTGATCTACCCTGGGGCTCCTGTCGCTGAACCGGAGCTCTGAAACATAAGCCAGGATGAGTCTTGTCCTGGAGAATTACTAGACCGCCACAGCAAGTGCTTACAAACACATTTACAGCCGTACAACCAAAGCCCCATCATTAAAACCTTCTTTAAAAGCTTCAGTCCCCCAATGGAATTAGCAATCATTTAAACAGTGAGGAATTGAACTAGCAAGTCCAAATGTATAGGCCGATTGCTTTAAAATAAATGTTTTCCCTGTCATCATCTCCATAGGCAGATTTTTCGATTTCTGGCTGATAGAAAAGAGGACATTCTGGAGCAATGGCAGTGCAGTTCAAAGTAATAAAGCAAGCTCCAAAATGTCACCTAATTTGTACATGTATCACTCTCTCTCAGCCCCCCCACCCCCATGCCACACACACACTTTCTCTTGCACACATTCCAGGTTCATTACCACATCATCTTCACCAGGACTTGGGAAGTCTTCTTCACTAATCCAATAACAGCCGGAACCACAGTGGGACTAATCTTTCTTTCTTTTTTTTTTCAGTGCAATTCACGGGTCTCTCCTTTCGGTCCGGCTTCAATCAGTGGTCCAGTTTGAATTCCCAGTCTAGTCAAGACAAGAGAGGCCTCATCAACAATGGTCCCGTTCAGATTAATAAATGATCTAATAGAGTCTGTCCAGTCGTGTGCAGTCAAATCTAGTCCAATTTGTTTAATTCCAGTCCTTAATTGTCCAGTTCAAGTGTTTTTCTGGGCCATGGATTATAAAAACTCCACATAGTTTTCTGGTATCAATCCTGTTCGTCCATCCAGTGTCCCTTCCAGCCAGCCGGGCTCCCTGGAGCCATGCACTGGAGAGAGAGAAAGAAACATTGATATCATTAAAACAGCTCAAGATAAATAGGACAATATTTAATATGTGGCACACAAACATGTGGCACACACAGATGTGCAGATAGTGTGAGAGAGGGGAGGAATGGCAGTTCAAAGACGCCCATAACTAAGAGCAGGGCAGTCAACAATTGCACATGTTCCTCATTATGCAAATGTTTCATATCTAAATATTTTGTGCGGACATCTCTGGCAGCAACATCACACAGACATAACATGACATATATCATTGGATGAGCAAATCAATACAGGGAAATGCTTTCATCAACTGTAGATGATGGTGAGAACTAGCTAAGTATTGAAATAATATTTTGGTAAAAGGAGCCTAAAACAAACAACCAACAATTATTTTCCAATATTATTAAAAGCTTCTGTTTGCGATTGAGGAGTCTGAGTTAAATCAATCATATTAAATCATTAGGTTATATCTCTCACAGGCTCCGCCCTCTACTGGACTCTATGGGTACTACCTTACCCTGCGAGCATTCTCCCACTGAGACTTCTATAGACGTGGCCGGCCTTGGGCGGGCCTACCTGAATGCGTGCGCATCACACCGTATAAAAGGAGGCCTCGCCTCCTGACTGCCATCCTTTTCTCTTCAGCCAGCGGAAGTGATTCCACGAGAGACCGAAAGACGTTTGAAGAAGAAGGAGTGATCTTACCTCCAGGGAGTCGCCACTGCTAGAAACCCGGGCCTGTCCTTCGTGCCCTAGCTGAAATAGCGGGCGCCGATCCCCACCACCTTTGCTTCGGTGTTGGGGGACCAGGATATGGCCCCGGCGGTGCTGCAGGTCTGGTCTCTCCCTGGATGATGATCATGGCGGCGGGTGTGTGGGCTACTCACTCAGTGCTAGAGATGCCCCCGCCTCACCAGGTCAGAGCGATTATTGGGCCCGCAAGGCCGAATAAGTAGCTTGGTCCACGGGCCTTGCCCCAGGCCCGGTTCCCCCGAGGACCGGTGCTCGGTGGCCTCACATGATATAGGGTTGACCCTACTTCATCACAGGCCGCCGCCGCTGCCCGCCGTGTGATGTCCCTGGATATCACGCGGCGTGGCGCTTTCCAAAGAGGACCGTGTTGATCTCCTGGGAGCCCCCGTGTTGTCGGAAGGGCTCTTTGGATCGAGGAAACACTGTCCTACACTCCCCGCCCCTGCTGTAAATCCCGGTAAAGGGAGCCAGCAGGAGGGCGTGTGAGTGGAATAAATCGAGTGCTGTCAAGCACGGTGCGGGTTCAAGAGACGCTATTGCCGGCGTACTGTTGTTGCATTTCGCCGTTGAATGGGAAATGCAGCATTAATACGGGGGCGCGCGGCCCTCGTGAGAGTGGCCGCGGGGCGTTCAGGGACCTCCGCAGAAGAACGGTGGTTTACGCTGTAAACTCTGGTTCTAGAGTGGTGTGTGTGGGGGAAAAATGCATTCGGTGAAAACGATTGCATTTTCCCCAGAGTAAGAGTTATCTTGTTCCACAATCCCACTTTTCCCCATAAATGTCCGTTTCAAAGAGACGGCATTGTGACTGCGCGCGCAGCCCTCTCCCGAGGACGAGCCGCGCGGTGCGTTCAGGGTCCTCAGTAAATAGTCGGCCCTTTCTGTGTCGACCCTCCATGGGCAATTCTTCCCTTCACGGGGAGTTTTTGCGGCGGGACGGGTCGCCAGAGAGTACCACAGCTTTATAGCTGCAGCCCCACAGCTGAGGGCATGCCCGTTAACACAGTGTTATGGGGAATGGAAACTCAGCTGTGTATTATCAAAATGGATGGACAGGACGCTGAAACGGGGCTATTCACTCCAGTTTTGCCGCGTCCCACCTCCTTTTATGGGCATGCGAGAGGTGAATCTATCCTCTCAGGAGGAGATGGGTTTCCTCTCAGCAGAGATTCAGGCTCTGGTGCAGAAACAGGCTGTGTCTGTTGTGCACCCTCAGCGCAGGGAAGAGGGTCTTTATTCCATGTATTTCCTGGTTCTCAAGAAAACAGGGGAATTCAGACCCATTCTAGATCTCCGCGGCCTGAATCGCCACATTTCCCACAGGAAATTCCGCATGTTAACTATAAAACAGTTACTGGGGCTTGTGCAACCGGGCGATTGGTTCACCACCATCGACCTGAAAGACGCATATTTTCATGTGGAAATTGTTCAGGAACACAGAAAGTATCTGCGCTTTGCCTTCCAGGGGATAGCCTACGAATACAACAGGCTGCCGTTCGGCTATTCCCTATCCCCACGCACATTCAGCAAATGTGTGGCCACAGCGCTTCAACCGCTGCGCGCACACGGCATGAGGGTTTTCTTTTACATAGACGACCTCATAGTCATGGCTGGGTCACGGGAACAGGCAATGTTTTGCACAGCACAATTGATCACACACCTGACCAAGTTGGGCTTCGCGATCAATTGGAAAAAGAGCACCCCCATACCTCACCAACAGGCGTTGTATTTGGGTGTGGTGCTCAATGCAGGCGCGTTGCGCGCCACCCTGTCAGAGAGCAGACGTGCGTCCCTTCTTCAGGGGGTGCGCAGGCTGCGACAGGGGGCGACAGTGACAGCTTTTACTGTCATGCAGACACTGGGTCTCATGGCGGCTGCTCACATGGTGGTCCCGTTAGGGTTACTACATATGCGCCGCCTGCAGAGGTGGTTTCCCAGCCTACGCTTGGATCCCAAGAGGCACAAGCGGCGGCTGGTTACCACCCCCCCCTCAGTGGAGGGCAACCTCCGGTTTTGGGGGTCCCCGGACCACCTCCGGAGGGGGTCTCCACTGGGACGGGTGACCTCCTACATCACAGTGTTCACGGACGCGTCCGGAACAGGATGGGGAGGGACCTGCCTGAAGAGGGCTATAGGTGGGCGCTGGGCTCTAACAGAGTCTCGACACAGCAACCTCCTAGAGCTACGGGCGGTAGTGTTAGTCCTCCAGCATTTCATGCCCCTAATTCAAGGGAGACATGTAATGATCAGGAGCGACAACAGCACCACAGTGGCTTATATCAACAGGCAGGGGGAGTCCGCTCCGCCGCCTTGTTGGCCACAGCGGAGAGGCTGTGGTTATGGGCATCAGAGGTGGTTTTATCTCTGAGAGCCCTCCATATCCCGGGACTGGAGAACAGAGGGGCCGACCTCATGTCGAGGGGCGGCCCCCTGCCAGGCGAGTGGGTGCTTCACCCGGAGGTGGTGAAGCAGATCTGGGCCCAGTCGGGAGAGCGGAGGTGGACCTGTTCGCCAGCCGGCGAAACAGCCACTGTGCCCTGTGGTTCTCCATGGCCCTGAGCGACGACCCACCTTTAGGGGTGGACGCGTTTGCACACGAGCCATGGCCAAAGAAGCTGCTCTACGCCTTTCCACCGCTGCGTCTCATTCTCCCCCTTCTGGGGAGGGTGAGGCGAGAACGTCTGTCAGTCATCCTGGTAGCTCCGGACCGCGTCGGGGCGCCGTGGTACTCAGAGATGACACAGGTGAAGGTGGGCCAGCCCTGGGCGGTCCCCCAGTTCTGGGGGGCGGTGTCCCAAGAGGCAGGTGCAATCGGGGCGTTACCCACTCTTGGCCAACCTCTCCAGGCTTGGCTCCTGAGAGGGACAGGTTGAGACAGGGTGGATTGTCTGAAAGTGTTATTCAGTCTATCCAGGCAGCTAGAGCTGGATCCACCACCGCCTGTTACAGGCCAAAGTGGCTAGGATTCCAGCGATGGTGTGAGGAGCGGAGAATAGAGCCCCTATCTTGTGAGCTAGGCTCTATTTTATCCTTCTTACAGTTACTGGTGGACAGAGGGCTTGCTCATTCAACAGTGAAGGTGTATGCAGCAGCCATTTCGTCCTGCCATGAGGGATTTGGCGGCAGGTCAGCCTTTAGTCAACCACTGATGTCGCGGTTTTTACAGGGGGTCAGGAGGCTGCGCCCAGTAGTGCGCGCCTCCGCCCCGCAGTGGGACCTGCCCCTAGTGCTCGAGGCTCTGGCCGCGGGGCCGTTTGAGACTCTGGAGCTCTCCTCTCTGAAAGCATTGTCGTGGAAAACAGCTTTGCTTCTTGCCTTAACGTCAGCCAAAAGGGGTGTCCGAGTTAACTGCTCTGTCGGTGCACCCGAGTTGCTTACTAATTCGGGGTGACCGGAGCGGCGCGATACTCAGACCGAACCCCTCCTTCGTGCCTAAGAGCCTAAGGAGTGCGTTCAGGTCAAGGGCTATTCAGTTAGGGGGTTTTAGTCTTCCCCCCCATGGTGGGGACAGGGAAGCTAAATTGCACCTCCTCTGCCCGGTGCGTGCGCTAGCATGTTATGTGGAGCGCACGGCTGCCCTGAGACACACCGAACAACTGTTCGTGTGTTTCGGGGGCGGGGTGATCGGGAAAGCTCTGTCCAAGAAACGCCTGGCAGGCTGGCTCTGCGAGTGCATTGCACATGCCTACGGACAGGCAGGGAGAGCCTGCCCCACGGGGGTTCGTGCGCACTCCACACGGGCTGTGGCTGCGTCGACAGCTTTGTTCAACGGTGTGAGTGTGGAGGATATATGCACAGCGGCGTCTTGGTCGACGCCAGGCCCCTTCATAAGGTTTTATCTCTTGGACATGTCGGGCTCTTTCTCCTCGTCTGTGCTTGCACGGGCAACACAGGACTGGTAGGGGGGGGGGGGGCTGTGGGTCAGTTGGCATCTGACCCCTTCCCCGGACGTAATGCGCCTTCGCTGTTCTCGGGCCCTCTGAGGGTCCCGGGATGGGCGAGGGGCGCGCTGGGCCCTTACAGGGCTGGAGGGCTGCTCTCCTCCTGCCGGGAGGCAGGAGGGGGGTAGCCCTCCACATTTTAGTCCACACACACTCTGCACGGGGTCAGTGTCTGAGTGTGGGGCATGGGCACTGGCACTCTCCCTGTGATCCTGAGGGACTCGGGGAGATGGGTGCACAGTGAGCTCATACAGGGCTGGGGGTTCTCCCCATCCGCCTAAGGGCGGGGGGGGGGGGGCCCCCATCACTGTTTTTTGGGCACACCTTCTGCGAGGTAAGCGCGGCAGGGTGTGCTCTGTCAGCCGCAGCCCAGACTTCTCCACGGTCACGACCGGGTTAAAGGAGAATGTGGGGCAGCAGCTGCTGACCAGGAAGGCCGGTCAGGGACAGTAGGGTGGAATGTTGGTTTTGGACGACAGTGCGTACATTTATCGGGGCTCCACCCACTGTACCCATAGAGTCCAGTAGAGGGCGGAGCCTGTGAGAGATATAACGTTGGGTTACGTATTGTAACCCTTGTTATATTAACACAGGCGGAGCCCTCTACTCAGGGCACTGTCTGTCCTATTCCGCTCGCTGAAGAGAGGTGTAGGATGGCAGTCAGGAGGCGAGGCCTCCTTTTATACGGTGTGATGCGCACGCATTCAGGTAGGCCCGCCCAAGGCCGGCCACGTCTATAGAAGTCTCAGTGGGAGAATGCTCGCAGGGTAAGGTAGTACCCATAGAGTCCAGTAGAGGGCTCCGCCTGTGTTAATATAACAAGGGTTACAATACGTAACCCAACGTTTTCATTTCACATTCACATTTCATTTGTCCTTGTCCCCTCTGTCACCTTTTGTATACAGTTGTGTTGCTATATTGGATGTTGCTTCACCATTGGTCCGCTCTGCCTGTTACTCAGTGAATCATTAAACTGTGTTAAACATGGATTCAGTGCCAAAATAAGCCATGGACAGTCTACTGTAAATGAGCAGTTTGGGATTAATGTACTTCTGTTTACATTTCTGAATAATATATCCTATGTTGTACGGCTTTTAATATTATGGCCTCAAGAGTTAATAAGGCCTTTTCAAACATCCTGCAGATTGGGTCATGAGTCTGGCTACTTGAGGAATGCCAAAAGTCACTTTATTTTTAGCCCATTTTTGGTCTTCACCCCCAATTAGCGTTCATTGGTTATCTGCTGATGCATTGTGGGACAGGAAGTCACGACGCAAACACACAATTGGTGAAAGCTGTAAATAAAGCAAGTTGAAGCAGAGCTTATAGAAGGAACTCAGATTCAAAAGCTGATTTAAAGTTGTACATCTGTCAGCTCTCTTGAATAAAAGGGCAAAGCTTGGCTTGTACGAAGAAGAACTACTACTAGGAAGCAACATAGATGAGCTAGGTGTTTTTTTTTGTGGCATGTACATTGAAATGTTCTGAAAAAGATCTAAACAAAAGAAAGATCGCTTGCTAGGTAGTGCTAAAACACAGGAAGTGATATGAACATCGCTGCAGAAGTAACCACCACTTGTCCTCGAGGGGAAACTCACAAAGCTGCAGAAAATACTACCACAGACACATCAAAGAAAGACACCAAACGTGACATGTGTCTGCGCACACAGCTTTGATCTGTTCTGGATTATTATGGATCTGTCAGATTGAAATAAATATTGAAAAAATAAGTTTTCCTTCAGCTGCATAAAAAAAGGTGCTAATATTCTGTAAAACAACTAGAATAAACACATTTTATACATCTTATTGTAACAGTATTCTTATGAATGCTAAAAGGGGTTT
>CALSBZ010046809.1:1131796-1148667 GCA_943591055.1 Gobionotothen gibberifrons
TTATCCTCATTCAAACAGATCAAGTTGGGAAATAGCCAGACTTGTGAGTGTGCAGCTTGTGATGATTGTTTGTGGTACAGGGCATCATAACCGATGAATTATATTTTACAGCGATGCAGACGAGAGGATAAGCTGCTGAAGAAGGCAGAGATCAGAAAATGTCGACTAGAGGAAGTCTACCAACAACTTTCTCTGATCTTAATGCCTCAGGCAAAATCAAACATATCCAGTGTTATCAGGGTTGCAGCTTTAACATCTCTTTTAAACTTGAGTTGACTCCTGTCCGAGTGACTTCCAGTACTCACTGTCATATCTAAAGATCTAAGAGTGTGAGAGAGGGATGTGTTATGTCTGTACTGTGTGGCATGAAAAGAAAAAGGGAAACATATTATTATTATTACATATTTTGTATCATTAGTTATTTAGATTTGCATCACTTCTCGTTGGATTTGACTTTCAAAAGTCAAACAAAACAGGAGGAAAATATTAAAATTCACAGTGTTTCCCCCTGGAAAGCAGGGAAGACGGTAAGAGACTTGTTTGACATTTATGCGTTTACCTTAGTTCATCAGATCGAAGGTCAGGAACATGGTGTCACTCGTGATATTTATCACATTATTCACAGTGCATAATGGACTCAGAGGTCAGTCAGTAAACTTCTACTCACTCATCCTTCTGTAGCTCACTAAGCCTCTTCTCCAATTTGGACTGTTTGTCTAAGTTTTTTATTAACTTTCTTCCTGCATTACTACAAAGAGTCACGTGGATGTGATTTGCAGGTGAGATACCTTAAAGAGACATTTTGAAAGAGGTGTGAGTCCTCCAGGAATTTTCCAGCCAAAACAGTTAAAGAACATGACAAGAAAACGCTGACCCGTAATCCAGGTGTCAAAACAAAAAAAAGTGCATCAGTCTCAGGGGAATGTGGGGCTCCATCACTTCCTTGTTGACCTCCGCCCTCTGTACCTCTCTCTTGTCTGTGATGAGGGTACAGGCTTGTTTTCTTGGAAACCTGTTACGTCTGGTTCTTGGAGATTGAGAAAACATGGTAGGGCACAGATTTGACTTAAATACCATACCGTAACTCTGTCTGCTGATTGTTGATTTGTTTTGAGTATTTTTACTTCTATGAAAATGTCTTGAAAATATATATAATGAAAATAAATAAACATTGGAGCATCATAGGCTTAGATATCTTGACTTTTAGTCCCTATGAAGCTCAGAAAACAAAAGATAAGGCCCCACCTATAATGCATGACCTTAGTTTGCCTTTCACTTGACTTCATACATCGTCCAGAAACAAAGGCTCTTTATCCTAATCAGAATATATTTAGAAAATCCATACCTTGCACTCGACCAAATATTATGATTATTTATGAATGGTATGTGGCCATTTCCATCTCATTTCCACTGCTAAACAAAATAACCATGGTTTCTGTCAAACTGACTGATCTGCTAGGGCCTAGTGTGCGTGTGTGTTAGCATGTCTTCAAAGCATTTCAAAACATGAGGTTAAACCTGTTTCTAATAATCTGTTGTCATCTCCTCTTGACCTGTGAGCACATTTAGATCAGATAAAGCTTTTGTTTGCCCCCTTTAACCAATTTTCTTCATTTAAAATAGATGTAATGGTTGAATTATAGGAAGTTCCATGATGTACAGCAGTTAAACCACATAATAACTATTAGGGATGTAACGATATATCGAATATCGCGGTAAATAAATGTCTCAATACCGTCGTGAGACTGACTAAATCTACCGCGATTTAAAAAAAATAATATATATATATTTTTTTTTTCAATACTTTTTTTTTTTAAACCTTTATTTAACCAGATGGTCCCATTGAGATCATCAATCTCTTTTTCAAGGGAGACCTGTCCAACATGGCAGCAAGTAGGTTACAACATGAACATAAAACAACAGATAACACAAAAGGACATCGTATGTACAGGGCTACATGTACATACCTAGAGACATTGACAAGTACCAACAGTATTATTTATATCTCGCCCTGTCAATAAGCCTCACCTTCTTGGCAAAAACTGTATTGTTTTTGAAGTGGTGGAGAGACAATGCACAGTTTTACCCACTGCTGTCACCCATGGCCAAAGCATATCTCTCTGTCCCAGCAACATCAGTACCAAGCAAGAGAGTTTTTTCCACAGCAGGGGATATTGTAAACGCCAAAACATCCCAGCTTCTACCTGGAAATGTGGACATGCTCATATTCCTAAAAGATAACCTTGATGATGCTGAGTGAGTGAGTGAGTGAGTTAGAGTTGAGTTACTTGAAAAACTAAAGTGAAACTTGATTTATTCTATTGCAGGGTCTGATTATTATATTGTTGACACTTTAAAATACTACTATCCTACTAAAATGCTGTACAAATCAGATTTATTATTTAATAAAGAAAAAAAAATTCAAGTAAAAAAAAAAAAAAAATAATAATATCGTACCGTGGACTTTTTATCGCAATATTATCGTACCGTGAGTTTTTGGTATCGTTACATCCCTAATAACCATTATGTGCAACAAAATATTAGTTTGAACCATTTTCATCTAATTTGCTAATAAGATGTAGGACATTTGAGGACAAGAGTTTGGCCTATTACTGTACAATGACCAACATTACTACTTTATTAACTTCCCAGGGCAATTTATTAGTCTTTGTACTACGCAGAGATCAACATTATTATTATGGATTTTTCAACATCTCATGACTTACAAAGATGACACATCATGAAGCACTGTTGCACTAAGAGGAAAACGTGGCACAATCTACCAAAATCAAATTTGGCAGCTACTCCTACTCCTCAAACTGGGTTATCACTAACTTCTTCAAAAGATTTAGAGAAAAACTTTCTCTGTTCTGTAGTGTGTGGTGTTATCATTGTGGTTTGTTGTTGACAGCCTGAAATCACCCAACAGCTCTATCTTTAAATCTAAAATAAAATCCTCAGCTCTGTCTCTTCACACCGATTTATTTTTTACCACTTTTTTTCTAAATTCACTCATGTGAAAATGTAGCCAAAATCCATTAGCAGGAAAAGAAGGCTTTCCATCTGAGAAATTGTATGAAGTTAACGATAAATTGGAGAGAGCAAAATAAATGAAGGTAAATCTGTTTTGCCTCTATCACACATACATACAATTTATATATAATAGGGCCACAACATAAATAACACTTGACGGCACTCTTCTCAATAAAAGCATCTCCTAAAGTGGAAAAAAGTCTTTCTGAAAAATGATTTCCTGGCTCCAGTTGCTTTTGATGCTCTTATATATCTCTTTCAGTTAAATATGAAATACGTTTATCAGTGCTTTATCTGTTGCAACACTGTTAGGTGAAAACTCAATGTGCAATGCAACACAAATGACTGTGTCCTTACCTATTAGTACAACAAAACACCTCATTAAGTGGATATATACCCGGCATTTAAAGTGTTTACTTTTTCTCCATCTAGTTCAAACTGCAATCTAATCACCATCTAATAACCATCTAATACGCTGCTTATTAAGGGGTTTATAGGAACATTTCACTAAATGTTGTAATTAGTGATATTACAGAGAATTAAATACAACAGAACGCGGCTATTAAGTTGTTTATACAATTTAAGGACTAAGGTCACACGATTAAAATGTTGTTCGGATTAAACTGTATAACTTGTTTGTTCTGTATATTTATTCTTGGCTTTTGCAATTAGGGCTGATCTGCAGCAAAATGAAGCCCAAGACAATTTAAAATGATTTCCTAGAGGAAAAATATAATAAAAATAGTGTGACTGTTAACTGCAGGTTTTACTACTCAATGTTCAGTCTGAAATACACATGGTAAAACATATATAGAATATAGATCATCTACAAAATATTCAATTATCCTTTTTGTTGTGTTATGTTAGGATGTACAAAACTAAATCCACACATTAGATATGTAAGTTTCACTGAGGGAATTACTTGAATGGGTTAGGTTGTAGGTATAAGTGTGGTTGATGTTCAAACAGATATAACAGTGGCAGAGCATTTACATCTAGAGGTGAGCATTTAAACACAAGCTGGATGCAACAAACAATCTCTAATAGTGGAAAAGGAAAGAATAGAGGAGAGTGAAAGTAGCAGCAGAGACACAGAGGAAGAGAGGTAATCAGTGTTGATGAGCATCGTCATGGTTGCAGGCTGTATTTGGGAATCTGTCGGTAAATAAGATGATTGGTAGTATGTATGTATCTTCTCTTGATCTCACAAAGTGTCAACACCAAAGATCCCATGATGTCTGGCCTTTTGTTTGTCCTCACGTTGCATTGAATTCCATATGCAGGGGTGTGTTACCCCCGCTAATAATACATTAATAAAAGCATGTGTGTGTCCAGTGTTTATGTAATGGAGGTGTTTGTTCTGACAGTCAAAATATTTTTGTTTAAGTTGGTCTTTGGTTTCAGTCATGTAAACTGTGGGCCAGACACAGTGTGTAAGATAGATCCAAGACATACATGCCAGGTACTTTATCCTATTTCAAACTTATTTGAGTAGATTATGTATGCGCGATATGATTTAGGTATGTGCATGTAAATGGGATTTCATGTACTTGTTTTTATTTCAGATTCCCTTAATTCAGGGGAAGTAGACACAGCCTCTATTGTTGGGGCAGTTCAGTTCCTTTCTAGGAATGTTTCCCAGATACTTTTGGGATTTACACCGACAACCTGCCAGTCACAAGACTGCTTTGCTAAGCTCAATATGCTAACATGTGTATATGTGCTCATGCATTCCTGTGATTTCTTTCTGTGCATGAAAAAAAGTTAATGTTTACATTCTTGAACCCTTGTGACTGTATTTGTACCTGTCTCTCTCTCTATATACAGTATAAAAATGGGTCCAAACTCTCTGCCAACCCTACTCACAAACATCTGTGAAGCTGTAAACTTTAAGCTTTTTTCTTTTGTATTTTATTTATGGTGATTTCTCTTAATGTTCTTTCTTAATGGGTTCTTTTCTTTTCATCCTTCGTCGATTGTTGATGCAAACCACCTTGAGCTTCATTCTATTAGAAACAACTAATCTGGACATATCTGTTGGGTTTTTACAAGATCCCAAAAGATTTAAAGCAGATGTTGTGGACCGAAACATCCCAAAGCATTTCCTCCAACAATTACACACACTTTCACCACAGCTTACAGAAAACAAGGACAGAAAATGTTTCTGGCAGTAGAAAATGAAGTGTAAATGGTAAACACATACAAAGGAGCTGCTGATGTGTCATTCATTACCCATCAATTGTTAAAATACACAGAATCTGCTCTGCAGTTGCCACCTCTTTTTTAAAGATCTTTCACTCTAGTTTAAAAATTGGGCAGATTTGGCCCCCATGAGGCTGAAATATGTGAGGTAGGTTGTGCGGGTGTAATTGCATGTACACTTGGATATAGGTGTGCAATTGCAGTTGTCCTTACTACCCTAAACATCTCATTCACAATGATGAATTTACTAATAATGACTCACAGTGAGCTGGGTCTGATCTGCCGGGCGTCCTGCTCCCCGTCGTTGCTGGTCAGGCTGTGTCTCGGGGTGCGGCCCTGGCTGCTGCTGCTGCTGCTGCTGCTGCTGTTACAGTTCACCGTGGAGGATATCGGCTGCTGCAGCTCAGCGACTGTGGCATTGGCAATACTGTTCTTCTTTTCACCTACAAGAACACAGAAAGGTTCACAAAGTCTGTGGTGTTTTTATTCAAAACATGTTGCCAATTTTTCCGCAAGTAGCAACTTTATACTGGCGTGGCTACTTCATACAACTGTTAACCTCCCTCTGATTATAGGCTAACTGATTCCAAGCCAATCGGTTTTCTCTTAGTCTCGTACATAACCAAACATATTGTGAGCTAGCTCAAAGAAAACCACTTAGGGGAGGAAAACCGTTCGTATATTTATTTAATTATTTATAATTAGGCATATTAGGTGGTCCAGCTCACCTTTAACAGAATGTGTTGGTGTGTGGAAGAGTGTGAGCGGCCTCTCGCTGCAGGACGGGGCTTTGCTCTCCGTGCTTCTCCTCCTGGACAGGTTGAGCTGCATGTTTGTCGGACCGCTTGCAGGAGTCGGCACGTCCCTGAATATCTGCATTAACAACACAGGCAGTTGTAAGTACAAAGAAATAAACTACAATAAAAAATGCCACTGAAAAAAACAAGTAGTAAACAAGTGCACCATGTTCTTGCTGCTGCGATCAAGCAATTTATGGTCCCATATGCAACTGCAGATCCATGTGGCTTATTTTACCGGATTAAAGGCAGATGCATTAATCACAAGGTTATTAAAAGTGTAATCGCGTGAATATCCATGCAACTATTTTCAAGCTTATGAAATGATGGAATATATGAACAAAAAAAAAGCATCATTGCACAATATAAGGTTCTGCTAAACCACCAGTGGTACTATGACTCATTTTACTCCTAGTTTATAATTATGCTATATTTTCCTCTGTTAAAAAGACAAGTGGTATAAGATGTGAGCTGGAACAATGTATCTAATATTAATTCCTGGATTCATGCCATTGGAAACTTTGCAGCTTATACTCCACATAAAACATAGCAATAAGACTGTGTGTTGCTGTGTAACAATAATCACATATGCAGAATCGACAGATTGCAATTTGTGGAATTTATTTGGACTCTGCAGATGTATCTAGATTTCTATATCTACATGTCTTGCTACTAAATATGGCTGTTGGTGTTATTTTTTATAATTATCCCAATGTGCATTCATCCGTCATCGCTTTATCAGCAAAGTTGACGCCCATAACTTCACTTTAGATGGAAAAAAGAGGAAAAAGGATTAGATAGCTGTGGAAACCATTTCAACCTCCTGGATCTGATGTTTTGATTTGGATCTCATAAAACCTACAAATGTTTGAGTACAGTACATGAGCATTTCGCAAAGCTCCAGTAAATCGTTTTAATACCGTCAACACCAAAATGAAATCTTCAGGCTGAAATCAGCAAGCCAAACAGACAAAATGTCTGAAAAAATTATCTTATCATTCTTTTGTGGAGAGAGGGCAGAAATGTGAGGTGCAGACTGTCAACATTCTGATTGTTCTGCAGGTGTACAATAGGAGACAGTGACACGTGATGACGTTTTTTGAAAGATTCAGACCTGCTCCATCACATCTTGTACTACACTAGATAGAGCTGCTGTTTGAAAGGTCTGAATGATGGACAGTGCTGTCTCTGTGTGTGCGTTATTGTTGCAACACACACTTATCCGGCTGTGTGTATATTCAGGAATTTAAAAGGGTGTGGGATATGTGTTATTTGTCTGTGTGTCTGCAATCATTTTTGTGTAAAATGCGAGGGTCTGAAACCGTCATGTGGATTTGTCTGTTTCCATGGTGACATTTGTATGCAGCTTGTCCTGCCAATAAGCTGGATCTCATAATAACTGGATTTTAAGTATATACAGTTATTGCGTATACTTAACAGGTGTCGGGTGTTTTCAATTATAAATAGTTGGGTGCATAGCATGTTGTTTGAATTCACCATTACATACAAGTCAATTCCCCTGACAAAGCATTCATTCATTAAAACTTAAATTACGTGCGGTTGCTTTTGCTTATGTTATTCATTGTATACACACTCAAATTCCATCTTACCTTCTCATGGTGCTCTATGAGGATCTCTACCACAATATTCTGGAACTTGATGTCCATGATGGCCGCCACCGTCTCCTCCTGTGGGCGAAGCAGAGTTGGCCCAAAAACCACGCCCAGATTGGCGATGGTCATCAGGTTCTGCTGGTGATGACTGGCCACACTGTTGAGGGGGGGGTAGTAGAGAGTAAGCGAGTAGCATTTACAAATATCACAACACCTTTATGGAACAATACATTTCTACAGTACATCAAATATCTGCTCAAATGGCCATCAACTTTAATCAACACACTATCCAGAACATTGTTAAAGAAAACTGAAACGTATGTCAGAAAATTACGTTTACCTGCCCTTATACAAATTGTGTTATTTGTTAGCGGGTATTACGTAAACAATGACCTAATTAATTGTCATGTTTTATCTTTATTTCAGTAAATGAATTTAGAGTTTCAACCACAACTTCCAACGTCGCCAAACTAGACTCCTGTTTCCAGGATAATAAGTTGAAATGTATGTTTACCGTTTGCATGATTGGGCAAGTGAGTAGCTGGTTAACAGTTCTAGCCCGAGGGGACATTATAATTGGGAAAATGGGAAATCCTTATTTTCTTAGCCCTGTATCAGAATGCATTATTTGTGTTGGACTGAGAGCTGAGGTGTGTTCACCCTGAATGAGCCATTCAACCTATAAGCCAGTGAAAATGATAATGGCCACAGGCAGATGTGATGCAATAAGCCGTGGTCAAGATGTTTATGTAATCAACATATCGCATTTGCGCTCGCCTACATGTTTTTAAACGTGGCTGATGTCACATTTGCTGCACATTATATGATGCCATGCTGTTGAGGAAAAGCCCCATATAGCCAGAGGGGTTAGATAGGGGATAGGGGTTAGGAGTTCAAATACAATGCCAGTCAGCTGCTTTAGAGGAATACATAATCCCACTGGGCATGCCTTGCTTTTTAGCTTATGGGCTGCAACAGTTTGTGGATATGTAATCTACAGACAGAAATCCTGTCGAGTCACAAATGTTTTTCTTCATAGAGTTGAATTGTTTCTATGTGCAGCACTGCAAATTCATAAGTGGCTTTTGAAGTTCTGAGAGAAAAACCCAGAAAGAAAATAACTGATTTGTTAAACATCAGAGTGCTTTTCAGTATCAGGTCTGCTGAGATGTCCTCAAGCAAAACATTACATTTTAATCAGCTACTGGTTAGTATCATCCTATTTTCTCCAAGTAAGCACTGATTTGGTAGTTTGTCAAAAGACCTTTAAACCCATACGTTAAACTATGTAACATATATGTAACTAACCCTGACAGCATCATGGCTTTATTCCAGTGTGAAGTCATTTAATTCAAGTTCAACTAAAGTTGAATCAAGTTAATGTCTGACAGGTACACTTTTTCAACTGAATTTATACCCCCAGTTTAAATGTATCACAAGGATACATATTTGAGATGCGAATTAAAGAAATAAGTGGACACTTCGTGGCTGTGAACATGGCAGCGTCTGTGCTTCCTGGAATCCTCAGAAGGACCTGCACCTGACCGTTTACCCTCTGGCCTAATGGCTGCTTGAAGGAGTTTCTAATTGTAGAGGACACTGTGTAATCCCTTCTCCACAGGCATTAAGACAGAGCCCTAATCCTTGTCTTTCATGGAAAACAACAACAATCAAGATAGGAAGTATTACAGAGATGTAGAAAGAGAAGAGGGTATGAGAGAAACATGCTAACACTACATAGCAACTCCTCAAATGAAATAATGCTGAAACAAGGTCTCCACTAGTATTTACAGCAAAGTGATTGACTTCAGGCCATTTGGGAAATCTCCACCTACTTGGACAGATGTTTCATCAGCAGCTCCAGCATCTGTCTGTTCTTCTCGGGCAGCCGATGTACCAGGGCATGGATCTCTGTAACTCGGGCCTCTTGGTTGTCCAACTCTGGAAAAAAACAAAAACATATTAAGACACAGAGATAGAGACTTTTAAAGACATAATAACCTTAGCTTCTTTAACCCCTCATTGAACATATAAAGCTCAGAAACACTAAACCAAAGTATTAACTACACCAATGCAACCAGACTGTTTATTCTTGGTACAAAGGTCATGCCTACAGTAACACATTTTACACATAGACATTTGGAATGTGTAGGCACATACAGTATACCAGGGCTTCTCAAACTCCGGACCAAGGTCTGGATCCGGACCGAACTGCAAATCAATCCGGACCGAACCCTGTGTCCCATTATAAATTTATAAATTCTGATGTAAATTAAGTGGACCTATTATGCTATATTGGAAACATATATTGTAGGGCCATACCTATACAAAACATGTCTGTGAAGTTTTTTGCTTAAAATACCAAACAGTTCACCCATTGTAGCCATGCCTCATAGCCTACTGCTCATACCGCTCTTTTGCAGCCTTGTTAGAGAAATGCCCCGACGCACCGGGACTTTACTGGCATTGATCCGGACCATTGACCTTGTATATAACTCACAAGTGGACCTTTAACAAAAAAGTTTGAGTACCCCTGCAGTATACCATACTCTATGTGACTGAAATCTGTACAAATTTGCTTAGAAAAGAAAAAAACATGTAAAGGGACTTAAAAAGGTATTAGATTCAGTCAAGACTAAGGTCTCCACAGATATTAGTACATAGTTCATTTCAGTTTTCAAAGACCATGTTTCTTATGAACCCATTGGAGAGGTTATATAAGGAAGAAGCTATTTAGGGACAGACTAACAGATCTTTTGTTTTAGTTTTTCTTTAAAATTGTTGACAATTACAGACATTTAGAATAATAGGAGCCTAGTGCTTTAGGTTTGAATGCAAGTTTCACAGAAAGCGCTTGTAACTCTCTTAATATGGACTGAAAGTCCATTTGTAAATGTTTTATAGGAAGAAACCCAGACAGCTTCAGAGACTAGGCAGAGTGATTGAGTCAGAAGCAATTGGAGAGCTAGTTACTGAGTGTTTAACAAGGCTACAAAGTGGGACATCTGTGTGTCCTGGTGATAGGTAGACATGCAGGGCAAACAGATAGACGGGCGGCCAGAGAGACATGTTGTTGATCTATGACAACAATAATTCATGGCTGCATAGCGAGTCGATTGAGAGATGGCAGCCGACTCGCACTAGATCAACCCTCGGGCCCTGGCTGTCAGCGCCAGGCATTACACTTGCAAATGTAAGAGAATCTCACACACAGACACATACACACATTTCTAACCAAAACCAGAGCTGAAAAGCAGTATTTAATACACAAAGCAACATTCAGATACTAAGAGACCAACTACTTAGGGCCCCTTACACACTATTACTTAGCAAATGCAGACAATTAAAATAAAACAAAAGCATGTGACCACTCACACACACTCTGAAATACCTTCAACATATTCCTCTATGCACACGTTCACTGCACAAAGATGCATACCTTCAAACATATGCATAACCATTCAAACAGTATTCCCTATTATGCATCCTATTCACACACATTATGTTCAAGCACGCATTCCTTTTCTTCAACTATAATCCACTACATGCACACTCAGAAATGTGTTCATATATCAGATTTACAGGGGAAAAAATATGTGTAATACAAGTAAAAATGTTTTCATTTGATCCAGAAGGAAATTCATTTTCCAATTATATTAGTCTCTGGAATAATTTTGCCAAGAGAGACTTGTTGGTAACAATGTGTCTCATTTCCAAGGAAGACAAAAATGTGATTTTGGATACAGCTTGGGAAATATTTACATGGAAATATTATAAGCACACACCAGAAGCTGTGATGAGTAAAAACACAAAACAAAAGACAAGCTTAAAACGTAGGCTGTGGCGCATGGGTAGGATGTGACTCTGTAGGCAGTAGCTATGGTGCTGAGTCATAAGTGATTACACCAAGCGGAAGTAATTTATCACTGCAGCCTCCATCTCATAAAACACTACAGTATACAGAAGGGGACCTTTTAAAGCCACTTTTTCTCTCCAACCTTGAATTACAGGCCTTCAGACAAATTCATGGACTTGTTTGATTCAAGTACTTTCCCAGTACTTTACATTTGAGACATATGTAATCACACACACATGTGTGCTTGTTCAGCTCATGCATGTCCTCCCTTATTATTAAATAAACTATGGACAGGTGTTGAACATGTTCATTTTGATGTCACTCTGAAAATTCAAGGGTTGAAATATTGCAAACGGCACTAAGAGGTTAATGCCACTTCAGAAAACATGTAACCGTGCATTACATCAAGAGGCGTGCCACATCTGCTGACCGTCGATTGACTCCAGCTCAACCACCTGTTTCACTTTTTTCTAACGTTCATTATTCATACATCATCCACATCACCTGGTCTATGTAGCATAATGCAGTATATTCTATATCTGGTCTTTAGCATTCTGCTTGAATTCATACGTTGGTGGGTTAGACACATATAAACATACTATAAAACATCTACATGTACAGTTTAAAAAAGACACAAATGATATATTGGTATTGTAACCCTTTTAAGAGCAGTGTCCTGTATATAAACTGAGTGGATGCAAACTGAGTTTGTGATGATTTGCAACAAAAGATCACATGATCCTACTTCATCTGGAGCATAAAGATACTTCAAAGCGATTAAAGGTCAAACCCCTCCAACTGTGAAAGCTAGCCACACTCACTCATCAGTGTTCTTGTTTTAACATGAATTAAAAAAAGGTTTGCTTAAAGAGACAAACCAACAGAGAATGACTTTGAGACTCTCCTCTCTATCACATCATAAGGTGATAATATGTCAATGTTGTGGATCCTCTGCATCTCTAAGTGGCCAATGAAATCAATCAATATTGCAAAAGACATAGTTTCAATCAACAAAAGAAACACATTGCTCTAAGCAGCTGCGGGCAAAACAACGTTTGTTTGACAAGCTTAGTAAATACTATAAAGCAAGCATTTCATAAAAAAAAAACTGGCATCAAACCTTTCGGATTGAGTGTCGAAAATGTGTGAGTGCCGTTGTATTAAACAACAGGTGTGTGCTTTCAGTATGAAAGTATCATGTAATCTGTTTCTTATGAAACTCAAAGACATTCCGGGAACTGTTTGACCATAATTGGAAAATATTATCAGAATTATTATTCAGGAGATGAGAAAAACATAATGTTTAAGAAGCAGGCTGAAATAACACCACCTGGCTAGGAGCAACACAACACTGACCTCATCCATGTATGAACACAATGCGGTTAAATTATTGACGACAGTGTTTGTCGTTGCAAGAAACAATGCTAGCCGGTTTGAGGAGGGAAGATATGAAGATGGCCAAGGATTGAGCTCAGCTCAAACTCTTACTGTGCTGTTCCATGAAATATCATATGCCTTGCTTCAAAAGATGATGTCCATTGACATTTTTGTTATCCAACAATTGCTGACATTCTCCCCTCGTCACTTAAGCTATCAGTCTTTTCCGCAAAAGCACAGGACGTTTAGATGTTGAGAAACAGAAGAGGGAACAAACATGGTAATATGGAGTGTGGTTAGGTACAGCAGGAGTCATTCAAGGTGAACAGGGAGCTAAGTGTAAAGCATAAGCATGGTATCCATTACAGGTCTAGCTAAATACCAATCCTAGCTTAAGGTCAATAGCTTTGGATAACGACCAGAATAATGAGGTTGTGTCTTCATACGAATGGAGATAACTGCAAACTATAACACATTGTCAAAAGAACTAGGTTGTACTCTCAAAAGTTGATAAAATACTTTTGTTAAGAATGGAATGAGAGACCTTTAGAGAAAAGTTAAAATCCTGCATACATACTCAGTAACACACAATAACTGCTTGAAGTAGGCGTTTTGAAATTGTGAAATTAATCTTGCAATGTCTTACTTTGCATTAGTTTAGGTCAAATAATTCAGAATTGATGAAACGTGGTCCAGCTTTTGAGTACAATGAGAAAGAAAAAAACAGAAAGGAGATTAAAAAAGAGAAGAGGATAAGAGTAACATTTAAGAAGTGTGTTCATGCTGGCACATGCCTAGAGCAGGTATCTCAAAAAAGGGTGGCACTCTCAGCTCCCTCCTCTTAGTACTTTTCTTTAAGTCTATATTTTCGTGGTTCAAATCAGTGCTCCAAAAATGTATTTAGGAGCATAGGAACAACAAGAGAATAATCAATTACATTTAAATGATGACTGTTAGTGTTGGAGAGTTTAGGAAATATGATGTTTTTTAAAACAATATTATTTATCCTGACACACCCATCAGGTGCTTGTCAGAAAATAATACAGCTGCTGTTTGACCCTGAAACATTACAAAATACTAAGCACACCATTCAAACTGGATACTTAAAACCTGATAAGCATGGGAGGGCAGTAAGCCAAGAGGAAACTAGAGGAGGAAGAGAAGATTTGCCAGCAGGGTGGTGGGTGGAGCTGAGGGAGGATATGTTAAAGAGGGAGGTGAAAGGGAAGAGCTGAAAGAGGGGGTTCAGCCGAGGACACGGTCCTCAAAACACCCCGCTGCCTCTGCCTTATTCTGCTTTGGAAAATTACAAAAGCATACTCACACAAGCAAGCACATTCTGCACAGTATGAACACACTAATTCATGACATGCAAATGCAGACACCCACACACAAACAGCAGCTGATGAACGGCAGAGGAAAAACAGAGGGGCAAGTTAAAGAGAAGGAAAGAATTGGGGCGAGATGAAAGATATAAATCTGTAAACGTCTATAAATAGTTGGCAAGCATGTGTTAGATTTTATGGTTATATCAAAACCATGAATACACGCATTATAGCATGGGTGGTCCAAGTGTGTATCAAACCGGCTACTTTGATACTCTTCACTGCCACGCTTTATTCCTCTCTCCTAATAGACACGGTTTCACCCTTTACTCGTTTTCTCTCCAGTTGGCCTCAATGTGGAGTCATTTCCTGGTAGTGTTGCCAGAGAAATGAGGTCATTTCCTGGAGTTCCTTCCCCTTTCAGCTCAGCTTCTACAGTCTTAGCTACCGCCAAAGTAAGAAAACAGGTCACTGACGCATCCTGTAACCCAGCAGATCAGACTGGACAAAACTAGACCCAACTGCACCTGGGCTTACTAGAAAAAAAATCTATTTTCAAACAAATCAATATGGAGCAGACACAGCAAAAACACAAAAATGGACCAGACCATACAAAGCCAGGTCAATCAGGTGTTAATAAACCAAACAAGATCAAACCAGGACAGACAGAAAAAACGTATAATTAAAAACACATTCTGTTCTGAAGAGTCAATGTGTTGTAGTAGGAATCAATTAAACTTCTAAGGGTTTATTATTTCATTTCACTAAGGAGACAAAATAGAAAAATGGAATGCACTGAAGTGATTGTTAAAAAATGTAGGCCATCCATCTTTAAGACAGCTGTGCGATTTTAGAAAATGAAATGTGGTATCCTGACTCAATAACCCACACATATCTGACACAGGGGGAGAAAAATCATTTGCAATATGTTGCAGCTTCCTTTTAACCAAACAAAACCTCAGTACACAAACTAACATTTATCTTTTAAAAGGATGTCATTTTTCCTCATCAGCTTCCCAGGCTTATCCCCTTAATTATGGTTTATAATCCTATAACTATTGTGTAACACAGCAGGTTGATTAGATACTGAGTACCCCACATGACAAAAAGCAGTGGGGGGGCTGAGCTGAAAGAGCAAAATGGACAGACAGAGGCAACATGGTGGCGCAGTGGGTGCCCTCTTAACTCAGTAGGTGAATCATCTATTTGTAACTGGTTTAAAAGCAAGTCAAGACCTCTCGTACATGTAATATGACCTTTATATGTTTTTCTTTTCCAAAATAAGATAAGGAGGGAGCCTGAAGTTATTGCTTGACATTCATTGGGAGAGCAAAGAAGAAGTACTCCTGTCTCAAGTATCGGCAACATTCCTCTAATCCATCTTTAATCTATTCATACACTGTACACTGAATCAATGACAAACCAATTGCTACTTAAGGATTCTCCGGCTGAGCAGTTTGTGGTTAGCTCTCCATGTACCGTATTATCTAATTGTATTTTTTTATTTGCTTTTCCAAAGTCGTCTTAGAATCTGTTTGCAGAGTTTCATATGGTTCACCAGGAATCAAAGAACCTCAACCTTCAACAGGGATTATTTTTAGGGATGCACCGAAAATTATCGGCCGAAAATGGTTAAAAAGGCCCTTTCGGCTTTCGGCCGAAAGGGGTTTTAGCACCGAAAAAATATCACTGTCAGAGAACAGGGGTTACGTTGGTAACCTAACGTGTTGTTGTGATGACGCGGCGACAAGCACGGCAGCCAACATGTCTGCCGCTTGGAGATATTTCAAAATATCAGAGAAAGAGGCGCGGATTGCGATTTGTAATACGTGTTCAGCTGACATTTCTCGAGGGGGTGTAACTGCAAAGACTTTCACCACTTCGGGATTACTCCACCACTTGAAATCAAAACACCCGGACAAATATGCGGAGTATGATCAAATCACTAGCGCACAGAAAAAAAAAGTCGTTCACAGCACCCCGACTCCTTCTGTGGCGGACCTTTTTGAAAAGGTAAAAAAGTTATGTGAGCTATAATTCACCATCTCAGGTTATCACTAGGGGGAAATGGCAGCAGCACAGTGTTCAATATATTGTACTTTCGGTATCTAAATGATACAATGTTCTTTACATTGCTCATGAGGACAGACCACCTTATTTGCAGATTCTTGAAATTGTAATTTAATTTGTAATTGATTGTGGATTTTGTATCCAGTTTTCACTTTATGTATCTTTATACAATGTTTACTACTTTGCTTATGAGGACAGACAGCCTTATTTACAATTATTGTAATTTCATTTGTAAATAGTTACATTCATGTGGATTTATCCAGTTTGCACATTTGTATGCATGCACTTATAGGTGCATTTGTTGTTGTTGAAGGTCTGGCTGTTGCAGTCTTTATTTACACTATTTTGTTGTAGGCCTACTGGCCTATATGTTTATGCAGTTTTAAAGCACCTTGGCTTTGTTCTGAATGCACTTTGTTGTAGTTATCCTACAGAGAAAAGAAAATGCACTTGACTTGGAATTAATGTACTGTATGCATTCAAAAGTGCTGAATAAATGTTTTATGGACCCATAATAGTGATTATTATTTAAGTTAAGTTACGTTTTGCCATAATCATGTCTTTTTCCATAATCAGGTAGCTGAACAACATTGGTAAA
>CALSBZ010046809.1:1149067-1177742 GCA_943591055.1 Gobionotothen gibberifrons
GAGTGTGTGTGTGTGTGTGTGTGTGTGTGTGTGTGTGTGTGTGTGTGTGTGTGTGGATTCAGTCAGGTAGAGTAGATTGAGCGCAGCTTGAACACCATTACTCCTTTCTTTGCCTAATGTGTTTCTCCTTCTACTTAGCTGCCTATTCCTGGCCTCTCTCAGTCCTGATCCTTTACTCATTAGCATTTTCTTAAAGAGGAGGAAGGCATTTAACCATCAACTGCTATAAAATGACCAGCAATTAAGACCTGGGAACTGCTTGTTAAGTTGTAAGGATCTTTTGTGCAATGAACACCCCCTCTATGGGAACATGTATGTTTCTTAAATGAATAAAACAGGCTTAACAAGGAAATACAAAAAAGAAAGAAAGAAATAATACAAATAATTTAACAAAGTGAAACATGGCAAGAGTTCTATTTTTTTTTAAGGCAGAAACTGAAGCAGCAATATGCAATTATCAAAAATACTGAGTTAGGAGAAAAGTGCTGCAATTTCCAATGAATTGAGAAATAATTCAGTGTTTTGAATAAAGCGAACAATCCATTTCCACATTCTGTAACCCTTTTCACACGAACCTAAGATAGTGCTTAATAGCACTTGTGATAGTCTTGATCTCCCACTCGTGGTTTTCCAGCTCCACGTCAGCACATGTCTTGGGATCTGATGTGAAACATAAGAAAAACATAGACTGATTAAATGAAAGAAGGGAAGAAATATTTATTTAGAATAAATAGTGTTGTTATATGTCTGAGTTTACCCATAGCAAGGCCCAGTAGTTTTTGTACTCTGGAGTTTACGCCAACGATTCTGTACAAGCCCTGATCATCGATACCTGGAGAGGAGAAGAGAGGTTACTTCCTGTTTTTACCGTATTTAAATTAATCATAACATAATATCATTTGATCATCAAAGTTAATAATTTGAGTATTGTACACTTGATGCATTTACACTAACTGAAGATAAAGCTAAGCTAAGCCTTCTTGTTTCACAATAGGAACCATATCTGAGAAAGGTATTTATAATAATAATAGCTTGGATTTATATAGAGCCTTTCAAGAAACCCAAGGTTGGTTGGTTTATTTAGGACGATTTATAGAATCTGAATTTAAAAACAAGTGTTTGAAGTCATCATATTAAATACATATTATTTTCATAAATGTCCATGAGAGAAACAAAAATTCTAGCAGCTTGGAGATGCCATCATTATATACCATATAAATGTAAATAAATCAGTTAAGCGGTAAAAAGCTCAAGTGAGTTCCATAATAGATGCTCTTAATGCAGCCGTTAGAGGGAAAAGGGAGTAATATGCACATGTGAAGCTCGATGGAGACATTTCAGATAAAAAGTCTGTAAAGACTAGACAACTTACCAAACCAGTTTGACCCAGGTGTTGTTGGAATATGTTGTTTTAAAAATGTGTTTTTTTTAATGATGATTGATTAATAGATTACCAACTAATCATTTTGCCTTTACCAGATTTGTAAGACACTACTCGTCTATTCACGTTACATATATTATTTATTTATTTTTAGTGAAGGAAAAGGGCTGTTAGTTTGCTGTTTAAGTGCATGTCTATATGTTTACGTTGTTGGCGTATACTGTGTATATTCTTTACTGAATAGTGCAAACTGCTGCAGACTATCTAGTATCTATAGCTTTTCCGGTGTGCCACTGTGGTGGGAAATACAAATATCAGATGAAACACAAAATAAAGAAAATAAAACAAAATCAGAGTAGACAGTGTACCTCTAGTGTCCACTGCATAAATGAACTTTTTCATCACGTTGAACCCGATCACATCCAGCTGGGCCACTGATGGAGATGGAGACAAGCAGAATAAATACTGAGGAAGAATACAAGCTTTGATTATAAGTATTTAAAAATACAAACAGTGGGCAAAACTACTATTTTAGAGATTGTTAAATGCAGCAGTCATGCAATTAAAATCTAACACTAAACCTACCAATTTAAAAAGCAAGATATATTCTTATACAATACCGTAGTATTGAATTAACAGTTCATTGATACCAATTAAAGCTACTTACGGCCTTCAGCCTGGTTGTCTCTGTTCAGATTATACACCTGCAAATAAAAAACACACCCACAGATATAAACCTGCAAATAACTCTAATGAAGGCATGATATGTGTGTACATCACATCTGTAGTCAACATTTCACACGCACACGAAATAAAACAAACCTGTCATACTAGTTGAGCTGCTTTCAATGTTTGCATAATAAGCTTTGAATGCTTATTAGTGAATGCTAATTATCCCAATTATAAGAAGAACTTATCTGGGATGGATCAGGTTATTGAGTATCGTAAACAAGTGTCACACTTATTGTTGATTTTTTTGTAATCTTCAAAACTTTAGTTCCCATGTTAATGGTGAGAATATTGTGTTAAAGCTAGAGCTCTGTATACTCCTTAATGCCTGAACTTTTACTTAAAAAAGAATGTGCATATCCATGAGTAGTTATATTTAGAACTCACACGTTTAAAAAGAAAATGATATAGGATTTACAGTCATTTTGTTGTCAGTTGTGAGTTTGTATTGACTATCAAGGTGATGGCAGACAGAGAAGAGGGAAGTCTTAACAACAACTACAAAGGCTGAACAAGTTTCAATAAAACATGATCAACATTTCTTGTTTTATTACAGATTGCCAGAGCTCAGAGACTGCTTGTCGGAGCTTGCGGTGGCTTTATTGACGGTGATTACCTTTGTGAATGTACAGTAGACAAGAGAATGAAGAGGTGTTGGGGCATGGCCATGAGTAACTAAATAAGAGTGTGGAAAGAATAACTAACAAACTTCCAGCCTTAGGGCAAACAAACTGTATATTATGAAGGAACAAATAAAGAGTTGGGGAAACTGGCTGTCAGTCAACTTTCCTATTAGAAACATAAACGCCAGAATTATGCGTGAGATAAGGTCTCTATGCCAGTGATTCCAGAAGCTTTCTCACGTGGGACTCTTCAAATATAGCCCACATCAAGGGTTGCATATTATTAAGTAAACAACCCCACCAAAGATTGATTTTCCATTTTAACTTTAGACAAGTTGCTAAATCACACCTTATTTTACGAGATAAGGTCTGGAGAAAAGTATTTTTTTTGGTGTTACACTGACATTGTTTGATAAGTGCCATTTCAGGAATATTGAGATGCTGTTATCTTTTAGAATGGTATTTAGGTGATGTTATTTCTGTTTTATTATTGTTTTTTGTCTTTTTGTCTATGTTTTATAAAGTTTGTTTTAATGGTTCACTGTTTTACTTCCTTCCTAAAGTTTTTAGTTCACAAAATGTTCAATATTTGGGCTTTTCTTTTTCTTTTAAGACACGTACGCCCTCTCTCTCTCTGTCTCTCTTTCTCCATCTTCTCGCTGTCATTGAAGAATAAACTTGTAACCTACCGGTTCTCTCCCATCCATGGCCTCCATCCACAACCTGCGGTCTTCCTCTGAGAGAGCTTGCATGGTTATTACTCCTGGCCTTTAAACACACAAACAAAAAGGTACATTAGCTTATCAAATATTATAATCAGTGGCAATTAACAAACCTTGCAAACACTGGCCATACAAGCACACAAAACATGCCAATACATGTTTGGCTTAATATATTCTGTTAGATTTTTAAATAATCATCAAAAGCAAGAATGCATAAACAAACGCTTGTTGCCTCAGATGACCGCAGCTGTATTAAGAAGGACCGCTGCTTGCAAACCTCATATCTTATTCAACAGCAAAGCAGAGGTGTATCACTTTACAGAAAAATCAGATGATTGACATCTTTTTCACCATGAAAAGGAAAAAAAGGTACAGATCATTTAGCCTGAAACTTCCCACTCATTCCACTAGGCATCTACGAGATCACCCTGATACACATGCACACACACACAGCCTCATTGGTCATGTCCATTCCTGTCTAGTAAAGATGTCCTATCTTTCCTGTAGTCTGTCACTGGCTGCACACTCACCTTCAGCTGTCACCTCCACCACATCACTACAACACCCCCCACCCCAAGCACCAATCAATACACTGCCCTTCAATCATGACACAGATGGATGTGCACAGACACATTGTGTACAGGGGTGCCCACACACGCAGACATGTTCAAAGCAAAACTAATATTTACAAAATGGGCTTAATGAAATGTATTTAGTAAGGCAACTCATTACAACAGACACACCATTCATAAATGACCTTACTTAAGGGACTAACAAACACACATCAATACATGTATAGCATATTATTAGTATACATGTAAGGAGTAATGCTAAAGAAGTAGATGAGATGTGAGGATAAGTGGATTAGATGGAGAAAGGTTCAAGTTAAGGAGGAGCAGGAAAGAGGGTGGAGGAAGAGTGTAGCAAGAGGAGCACCAGGAGACTGAGCATGAGAGCTTTAACAGCTACAATGTCTCGCCTTTATGTCCAAACTAACTGAGCACCCCCGTGTGTCGGTTAGCGGCAATTACATCACATAAAAAACACAAGTCCTTCCTGTTTAGCTCTTTCCTAGCTTGTTTGTGTGTTTTTCAGAAAGTTGTTGGATTGCTGGGAACAAATTCACCTAAAAATCATTTTGTAATTTTCTGTCTGTTGAATTATTCTGGTTCACGGCCCGATGTCATCCATAAAACTTGTGCAGATGAAAACCCTAATAAAAATGGTGTCTATTAAACTGACTGATCAAGACAACGTTTGTACCCCTGACATAAATTAAATGTGTTATATTTATGAGAAGTCAAGTAAAATAATCAGTTTGAGGCGGATCAAAGGAAGATTGTGTAGGAAGTGCATGGTTTGACCAGGCAACACACAGAGTAAAATCACACTCTCACTGACCTGTCCACAGCCTCCACATCAAAACAGAACCTCTTTTCTATCGAGTCCGTCTTCCTTCTGGTGCACGACTTGAGGGTGAAGCTCTCCTCATCTCCCTGATGAGAGTCAAACAAAACAAAACAAAACAATGAGATGAGGATGGGTGATTTATGGACAACAGTCTGTTTTTAGGAGTATTTTTTTGAATTAATAAGGACTCACTAACAATCCTCTCCTGTTGGAGAGCAACTGAATCTACAGGCAGTTTCCCAATTTGCTTAACTTCCAACTAGAAGCACATTGACATTTTTTAAACTAAAGCAATTGCAGCATTGAGTACATCTCATCACAGAGACACTCAGCCCGTAAGCTTAAAGTACACAAGCAAACAACGCCTTCAAAATCTCAAGGTTGTATAAGGCATTTCTGATGTAAGCTTCTTTACTAATAGGGTTAACATTTCTGGTAGCGCCACATGTTGAAAGTCACACAAATGTATATTATTTTAAAAGTATTGGCAGTTATATAACATTTCTTGCTCTAGAATTGAGTACACAGGGGTATGTTGATATGTTGGGCCCAGGACTGATGTTTTCATCTTGGCTCTTGGATCCCCATATATGTTTTCGTTGTGCTGGGCCTGAAAAGCTTTCTGAGATGTTGAATGTTTTTTTTCCAGTCAATCACTCGGAATGTTCCGTAAGAACCCTCAAAAAACAGGCATGAACTTGAATGAGCTTTGGGTTATTCATTGTGTAGGAAGTGATAACAGACAACACTTTGAGAAACTAGCTGGGGTCATGCTGCTTACTCTGAATATCTTTGGAGATGCTGCACTCATTTATGAGGCTGCTGTGCTGCTGTGGGAGAAAATGTGTTCTCTCTGTGTTAAAACTGATATTTCCCTGTATGACTGTATGCTGTTGTAAAATGGAAACATGGTAAATGGACTGTACTTATATAGCACTTTATCCAGTCTTTAAGACCCCTCAAAGCGCTTTACATTTTACATACTACATGTCGTTCACCCATTCACACTCATTCATACAGAGCAGTGTATGTTACTCTAGGACCTAACATTCACACACCGTTGGCCATGCCATCGGGAGCAACTCAGGGTTAAGTATCTTGTCCAAGGATACATCGACATGTTGACTGCATGGGCTGGGATCGAACCCACAACCTTCTGGTTGAAAGACGACCGCACTCCCTCGCAGCCACAGTCGCCCCTAAAAATGCGTCAGAACGGGTGCTAGAGGACTGACGTTAAACTTGACATTTTCCATTGATGATTTAAAACATTTTAACCATTTTCTGCTTGCAAAATCCTAATGTAGCTCCTCTCAAAATATCCTGTAAAACGTGTTGTGTATTGGGAAAAATAATAATATATCCACACACACACAGTGGGATAAAACTGTGAGCGAGCCAATTGAAAAAACAGAGAGCATGATGATTTTTGTTGTACTTCTGTGTGTCTAAGCATTTTGAGCATCTGAATAACTATAGATATATACTAGTAAATAGCTAAGGAATTTAGTGGCATGGCAACTTAAATCCATAAAGCTACTCACCGTTTTCCCTCCTGATTTTGGGTCAAACAGGACAATGGTCATCCTCTTGGGCTCACGATGGTACGTACAGTAGTATTTCACCCAGGTAGATACAAATGAGCCTGAGGGACAAGTGAAAGAGAGTTAAGAGAGAAACAAACAGAGGCAGGAGAGGGAGACGGTGTTAAAACAAAAACAAAAAAGGATGGAAAAGTGAACAAATCTCCGTCATGCTTGCATTAGTGCTAGATCGGTAACCATGGTAACCACACACAGTTGGAGCAGTTGTTGCGTCTGAATGAATTGCGCACTCATTGTGAAAGGTGACGTGTGTGAGCGGATACGTACGTTTCTCCTGCACATACAGGTATCCCTCCATGGTGTGCTGGCTCACACTCTTGTGTTCGTGTGGATTCTCCTTCATCTTCCTCATGAGAATCTCCACCTCTGACCGCGTGCTCTCAAAACGGTTCCTCGTCTGTCCACACAAGCAAGAAGGAACACACGCATTTAATTAAATGGCTTGATCAGGAGTCAGCTTAACATGCAAAAAGTGGATTTTTATTTATTTTTTAAAACATTTTTCAGCATTCTAAGAAATAAAATAAAATGCTTTGAATAAAAGGGAAAAAAAAGAATGTTCAATGCTAAAATCCACTTATATGTCCTCCAATCTTTCTTAGCTTCTATTTTTGTAGGGAGGTTTTTGGATTTCTTTTGGGTCTCAAGTATTGCAGTATTTTCAGAAAAGTACTATGTGCAACAGCATCTTCACAGGCCTCACAAAAAAATCACTCCGTAAACTCCAACTAATTCAAAATGCTGCTGCCAGAATCTTAACCCGGACAAAGAAAACAGATCACATCACTCCAGTGCTGAGATCGCTGCATTGGCTTCCAGTTAGTGAGAGAATTGACTTTTAATGCACACATATAAAGCACTAAACGGGCTAGGACCCAAATATATCAAGGACCTCCTTCAGCGGTACGAACCCAGCAGACCCCTTAGGTCTTCAGGCGCAGGCCGGCTCACTGTTTGTGAGATCAAAGCGTGGGAAAGCAGCCTTCTGCATCTATGCTCCTAATGCAACTCCCAGATCATCTGAGAATGGCTAGCACTTTAGAATCACTTAAATCAGGTCTAAAAACATTTCTTTTTAATATGGCTTTTAAAATGTAAATGTTCTAATTTTCGAACTGTTAAACATGGTTTTCTTTCTTTTAATTATTTTGTGTGTTTTGTATTTCTTCTCAATGTATTGTGTTTTCTCTGTTTGATCCTGTAAAGCACATTGAATTGCATCACTGTATGAATTGTGCTATACAAATTTTCTTTATTACGGTTCCAGTGTGACCTTGCTTGTGATATTTGTGTGTGTGTGCGCGTGTGCGTGTCTTTACATTCTGTATGCTGATGGTGAGATCAGTCTTGAAGTGGTTGAAGTCCTTTGCCAGCTCATAGCCGTGGTGATAGTAGGTGAAAAGACCTTGGAGGAACGCCAGCAGCTGAGGGAGACAAAAGCAGCAGGAACATGACGCAGATGAAGGAGGTATTGGGAGACAACACACAATTATACAAAAATATATTACATTATGCAACTATGCATGTTCCACAAAACAATGACTGTGAAATTACAGTGCAGTAAATACATTTACACAAATTAATAGAAACAACTTAAGTGGTAAATTAGACCTATTTTGTACACATTGTCCTCATTTGTTCTGTAACTAGCAACTGAGGTGACCTCAAGCAAGGCGCTAAAACCTCCAAACTGCACTTTGCTAACAACAAGGGACTGATGTAGTGAGCAGCTGCTGGGTGTGGATTTGTCAAAGTGAGTAAATGTAATAGAAAATGAGCATGTGTGCAGAACAACTTTAGGAAAATACATTGAATAATAGAGATATTACATGAAACAAATGTGGGACTTACAGGCTCCACAAAGTCAAACATCTTCCTCTCTTGAACCTCCTGCACCTTGAAGACGTACTCCAGAGAAACTGCGTAGAAATGCTGCCGCACGGTATCTACCTGGTTGTCTGCCTGTAACAGGGAATGTCATTAAGAAAACTGCTTTTAATTTCCGAAATTGGGATTAATAAAGTATCTATCTCAGGGGTGTCAAACTCAAGGCCCGGGGGCCAAATCCGGCCCGCGACCTAATTTTATGTGGCCCGCAAGAGCTTGCAAAGAATATAGTATACAATACAATTGGTGTAATTGTTGAATATTTACTTTCAATTATTTGCCCTAGACTTCTTTCAGACTTAGGTATTTAGGAAGATATTACCAGAACTGATAACAATCCAATGCAGGGCCAACAATGTAATATAATACATTATTTAATATATATTATATATTTACATATAATACATTTTATTTCTATAGCGCTTTTCTTGAACCCAAAGACGCTTAACATATGTATATGTGTATGTATGTATGACATATGTATATTTATATATAATTAAAATTACAACCGGCCCTTTGAGTGCAACCATAATGCTGATGTGGCCCGGGATGAAATTGAGTTTGACACCCCTGATCTATCTACCTATCTATCTAAATATCGCCGTTCAGGTGGAAGAAGGAAAAGCATTGTGACACTGCTATCTTACCTCATGTAGATGTGACTCTTTCTTCTTTGCTGAAAGGCTAAGGTGCTTCTCCAGCACTGCACAATACTTCTCTGTCTCTTTGTCATATTTTTTCCTCGCTTCCTGTAACAACAAAAAAAGCGATGTTAGTTTGAATGCAGACAGAATAACTAGTTTAATGTAAGCTGACTCAATAGCCCAAGCATCCGTTATATTTTTTGATCATATTAACATGATTTCTATGTTATATGACCATATGTAATCTACCAGAGCATGTGCAGTTGGGAAGAACAGTTGCAGATTTGTGAATGGAGAGAAATATTTTCCATTTCAGTGGGCCAGTATGAGATTGTGTCTCCGGGGAGCACAGCTGCTTCCTAAACAACAGTGCGTTTTATCAGAGCTGTCTTCACTGACATAAGAGTTAAGTGATGATTAACCACCAGGGACAGATAGAACAGGTTGTGTTTGTCCTCAAATTGCTTTCGTTTTTTCTCAGAGAGAGAAAGTATGTTGGAGAAGTGGACATCAAACAGAGGAGAGGCAGATCAGGGCGGGTCTTCCTATCTCAAAGAGGCCCTGGGGTTTTATAAAAGTGCATCTGTCCCAGTCAGTTAGCATTTCTCCATCCCAACCTCACATGACATGACCGGGCTGGAGCTTCAAGTTAAAAGCTCAAGTCCAAATAGCATGGAAAAATGGCACATTATGCTGCTTTTAGACTCAAATATAGAGCTTACTTGCTTTTCTCCTTTGTTATCATCAAAACAAGGCATTTAAAGCTATAACCTTTGACATTGAGATACTCGGGTGTTATTTTTTTGCACCAAACTATTTATCTAGAAATTCATGCTCAGATGAATAATAATAGAAATAACAAAATAATAATAAAATATATTAAATATAATTAAAATCATTATAATAATAATAATAATAATAATAATAATAATAATTAGTTGAAGCCCGAACGTACTATTTGCATTAGTCAAATAAGAATCTAAAAATGTGTTGAGTAAAATTATAATGAAATGTCAAATATTGGGCAGCTCTGTGTAAAGGTTTTGTTGGTTTGATTTGCATTATTCGATGAATTGCCTCAATCTGTCATGTATTTAATTTGATGGACTCAGCAGTCTTGCTTTCTGGTCATTTGTGGTGGTTGAAATGAGTTCGCTAGAGAAAGGAATATCCCATATCAAAAGCAAAAACAATAAAATAAGGACATTATCAATAATGCCAAAATGCTGTGATAGCAACCCTTGTTGCAGTTATATGACAAAACAGGGATGTTGTTGCCAGGACAGTTTGAACATCAGAAGAGTCCTCTGGGCTAGAGGAGGAACAGACAGCAGCTGCAGATCGCATCAGAGACGGTAAACTTCCCTCTAAACAACAAGGCCTCTGTCTAAAGCCCTCCTTTACTTTTTCATCTTCACTGTAGACATCCTTTCTGTAATGTTCCTATTCTGTGAGTCTCTCCTTAGGGGTTGCATGGGTTACTCTGACTTAAAATACTTTTTATTTAAACAACTGAAAGAAGGTTTTCTACTTTCTTTCGGAAATTTGAAATGCGTAAATGAAAACTAAATATGAGGCAGTCAGTATACATACATATATATATATATTTTTTTCTTTTTTCTTTTACTAACCAAATCATTGGTAAAACGTTGTAGGCATTCCAAATGAGTTTACTTTAAGTTAGTTCCATCGTCAGCCAGCAGGTGGCGATCTCCCCTCAGTGTGATTGCTAAGCTATGATTGTATTTTTATTTTCCAGAACAGCACAATAAATACAATTTATGTTTGTTTGTGTCTTTATACAGGATCATGCCGTGCCACCTCACAAGATTGAATCATCACAGTTGTACTCCACTGCTGTCATGCAAGCAATTATTAGATAGTCCCCCTTAAACAGGAAGCCAACTTAACAAACCTGAAAACATTCACTTTAGTTGTAATTCATTTTTTTTTGTTTATACCAGTTTTAAGGTTCACCAAAAGCAGAATACATGTATTGTAATGTATAAGTAAATTATTATATATTTATATATACATATTATCAAAAGAGTCAGAATCTGCTTGGCCTTGCATGGGGTCAAAGTGACACTCTGATAACATCCATTTGTCAAACTGTAAATGTATCACCATTAAAAAGTTGTTTTTCAGACCTGTATTCACAATAGTTTTGCAAACCAACCAATTAATCGACAAATTGACCAATCTGATTATTATTATATAATGCAAGTTTGCTAATGAAGAGCAACATAAATAGTACTGGTGAGCCATGAAATGTCTACTTTCCATGTTGTTGTTATCGGGAGTTTTCCCAATCCAAAACTACGTTTTCAAATCATTCCAACACTTCCTTAAATGGTACAAAAATTTCCTATTTCACAATGTTAACGAGGGTCAAACTTAGTGGGATTATCTGCCCCAATATAACAGTGTATTTGCTCTTATTTTTGGGGGGTTTTCTCGGCCCAGGTTTACCAAGTTTAATGAATATCATGCCAGTGATTCTGCTGACAGAGAAACAGTCAAACAGAGAAGAAAACATTACCTACTTGGTGCAGGTAATAATAAGCCTAAAAAAACATTGCAGCAGTAGCATACAGGTCTCGTACTTGCAGTACTGGTGTATTTGTTTAAACACAAACATGGGCCTCATGTTACCAGATATATGTCCTTTTAAAGCACAAGGGTGCCACTATTGTTTATCTTTAAGAAAGCGTTTTGCAAAGTATACTTGGAGTGGAACTGAAAAGATAACTTGTGCAATGCATTTTAGGGACTTTGTTTCTGCCGCAGTTTCATTTGTGTTATCTCGCACTGAATAAGATTAGGGCATGGACCTGAATGTACTTCAAATAAAGACTTTAAAACTTGATTCCACTACTCTTTTTGAACTCTCAGTAATTCTCCTAAAACTCCTCTTGTGTCAGCTCCGTAGATTTAGGACGAGGTGAAACTGTGCCAAGCGAAGATGCCATCAATTATTTTAGGGCTAAACTGGGATTAGTACATCTCTCATATTGACTTTACGGCACAGATAATGCTTACTTAATAATCTGGCCACCATGTACAATCAAACTCTGACCTGATATATGGGGATGGATTAGCTGGGTATATACTGATAACATGTTAAATACTGCATGAATCAGGGGACCCCCCGTTGCTTCTGATCTAGGTCTTATGGCTAATGACGGCACATGGTGAGTGCACTATGATCTGCTGTAAGGAGATTTGAACATTGAAGCATAACATATTTAAAACATGGTGGCTGGGGATTACCTCAAATATACAGTATGGTACTTTACGTTCATTTGAGAGTTGAAAAATTGGTTTGCTGAATACACTGAAAATAAAGTCAAAGAACGTCATCAATTTAGTGGACATTGAGTAAACATTCTACTGTTTATCTACTTGTTTGCTGTTTTTTATTCAATATTTCCATGCCCTCCTCCACAAAAAGATGTATACACTGTAACTGTAAGACAACACTGACTACTGTATGTCATTAGGGGTTCCTGCTGCTCTATGGGACCCCCCCCTCCCCATAATTTATGGCAGGATTATTTATTTCTCTAATCTCCTATCCAGGTCACGCAGAGATGGTTCAGACCTTGATTCATGGATAATCATGGAATAACCTATGAACATGCTGGAAATATTATTTGTATGTAGTTATTAAGCTACTTCTTCATTTTACTACAAGCCTCTGATAAAAGCACTTTCTTAGATTATCTTTGTGCATCTGACTATGAACTAAATAAAGACAGAGCCTTTTAAGGGGCCATTGAACTCGCAGGTCTGTGGAGTACTATACAAAGTGCATGGTTTTCAATCTCCAAACATATAGTTTATTTTATCCGATAGCTTTTGAGTTTTGACTTATTATATAACTGCTCCCAGAACAGAACGTATACGTGGTCTTGCAGTAAGTTATAGTGAATTTGATTAACTAAAGAAAGAATTACAGTGTGTAAGCATTTATGATCAATTAAATAAAAGATATTTCCAAAACCATTAGCGACTTTTTTTGTAACACAGTTTATTGAACCTTCCAACTGACACTAAAGAATACTGTACTTATCCTGTGTTAAGAAGGATCTCACTGAAACTATTATTTACCTTAATACATGCCATTTTATAGAGCTGCTGTGATTAAATTATTTCAAGTAAAACATTTAATAAAATAAGAACTACACTACTGTACAGTATATGGGTAATTAAACACTGACAAAAGGCTACAATAATGAAAATATGATCAACTGCAGTGACGTCAAAAAGGTGATAGTGAGTTGCCAATATTATGCATGGGTGTTTGATGTGTCTGCCAGTGCTCTTCTAAGAACTTCAGAAGCAATACAAGGATTTTAATTGTATTCACTTATTTGTGTTTTACTGCCAGATTAATACTGATGCACAGTATATATGTAGCAGAAGCCATTTCCGACACCCCAGTCCTGTGGCTGTGCTTTGTTGCCTCCTTACCTTCGCTGCACTGATCTGTTCTTTCCTGAACCTCTCCAGAGGCATAATCAGCACATCGCTGGCATTCTCGATCTAAGGGCACACACACAACATCACACACAAACAAGTTTACATTTCTTAATTCATTTTGTAGATTACAATGGTAACTAATCCCTTTCCGTTTAACCAAAGCTTATATGTGAATATTGTACAGTATAATGCCAGACATTACATAATTGTCTAGGAACAACAAGGGACAACTAAAAATAAGAAATCAACCAATCCTCTGACAATTATCAGTTCAACAGATAAATAAACTAAATATAACCTGTCCTCTGTGTTAACCCTATCACCATCAAAAATGTGCTGAGTGTGGAGGAAACTTCTGTGTAGCAATGCAGTGGGAGTCACCGACTCATGAAGGAGACACGAGGAGAGCTGGAGCTTTGATGGCAAACACTCATGGTTTATTGTGGAGTTTCGGCCGGAGAGTTGACAAGACAGGTGGTGTGTAACGGGTTGACACAGCGGTTGCCAAACCAATTCTGAAGAACTCTTTCTGCAGCTCGATGTTTTATCTAGTTCGGAGTGTAATAATCAACATTCTTTATCAGTGAGACTAAGCAATATGGACCCTGAATCTAACTAGAGCTCTCGTCCATAGACTGGCAACAACAATGCGCCCAAGCTGCCCCTCCTTAAGAGAGATAGCAGCTATACCCAAGGCCGTAGACCAATGCCATGGGAAAGGAGACAGTGAGAGGAGAAAATTATGAACTGTGTCAAAGGATGAATACCTAAGCAAATTATTTCCCTAACACTGAGTAATGACAAGCAGTATATGCACAGTTCCAACTCCCTCTTGTTGAAAGCCTATAATATTCCTAAAAACTTGTTTGGTTACTCACCATGCGTGTTCTCTCGTCCTCCAGGTTCTGCAGGACCGCTGCAAACTCCTGAAGAGACTTGGCTAAGGACAGACATGTTTGAAGAGAGAGATTAAAGAAAAAAGATAATTAGGAAGAGGGATAGTTGGTATTTCAAGCTGTTATCATGAGAGACACACAAGCACAGGCTAACAGAAAGACGGATAGTGATTAGAGAGGATTGGCACGAGGTGCTGGTGGACTTCTCAGAAATGTTTCTGAACTCATGACACAGCAGAGGAATTAACTGGAAATTGAAACCACAATTGAGATGGTTTGTTTCTATGGTGCTTTCACAGCGAGCACAGCACTTGTTTCCTGGCTGCATTGTAGTTTCCACTTCAATTGCCTCTGTTCTGTCCAACACTTTACAGAAACACGATACTTAGAAACATTAAGGGCAGAAACTGACTGAGCATGTGTGTGCACTGACATGTACAAATCACATTCAGGCACATAGACAATGGAGCCATTCTTGAGTCATCATAACCCACATATTCTGCTTTTCAACATCAGACTTCATGTTAAAGGAGGTAGGTATTGGAAGATAGACCAGTACTTTAAAACTATGCAAGGAATGGATTGAAAATAAGTGCAATCCTTTAATAAACTCAGCCAAACCTTCCAGCAGGGTCAATCACATAATACATCAAATGGAGTATTAAAGATGCAATATTGAGTGATAGATATAGACCCAGTAAAGTCTATTTGTATTTTATTATTCCATTGCTTTGCAAGGCAACTTTGTTAATATTAGTATTCTTTTTTAATTGATGTGTTGTAGATTAATTAGGAGTGGCATTATTACTGTATCAGAGAGGAGAAACTAGTTTGGACATGAGTAGGACTATGAATACACTAAAATCAACAGTGCTGTGGTGCAGCCCAGTTGAGCAGCAAGCTGTTCAGGAAAGATAGCCGGGGTTAGTTAAACAACAGTAGAGGGTGGGTCAGGCCCGTGAGAAGCTGCACAGGCAGAGCCAGGCAGCAGGAGAGGGTGCGGTGAAACTAATATTACTTCAGTACATACACCGACATGTGAGATTTAAGTCAGCATTAAGTTATAATACTGGTTTGATAGCAACATTTGAATACAAGAAAAACAGGATATGTAGGACAGGGCTATGAGGCATGTCACTTCAAGTAGGATACTTTATCCTGTTTTTACTGTATTGGACAAGGCTACATTGGCATTGTAAGGATGACTGCATGACAATTAAGCTTTTATTGTGGAGAATAAACATTAATCTACACTGTTAACTGGACTGTAGATCTCACGCTGTCTGCACACCACTGGTGACTGATGCCACTGGAAACATCCACTTATTGATTGTTGGCACATCAGATAATGATAACAGACAAATGAAGGTGAAGAGTGAGGATTAGCATTCCAAAATGATGACCACTAGAGATAACAAAACAGCAAGACAACAGTACCACAGTATTTGTTGTCATAGACAATATACAATTAGTCTAGAGCAGTGATTTTCAAATGGGGGTACGCGGACCCCTAGGGGTACGTTGGGGTACTGCAGGGGGTACGTGAGATTAAAAAAAAAAGTTTAATTAAAAAGAATACCATGCATGATTACAAAAATAATATTAGTACAATAAGTGAAATAGAAAACACAATTTTATATAAAATATTTCTAGAACCACCTCATATAAACATGTAAAATGTGTGTATTGTATTTTATAGTTTTTCATAATATATCATTTTGTTCATTGGTTTGTTAAACATATATTAAATTACTTCAATTGAAAAACTCCTTGGAAAAATCGTTATGTATGTTCTTTTTTTTCATGCACAAAGATGAACAAATCCTTAGTTTGTTGTAATTCATGCATGAAGGAGTTAACCTGTTAAGCCCCGAGCCTGTTTTTCATGTTTCAGGCTCGAAAATGACATTCCCAGAACAAATGACCATATCTTCCCTTCTAAAAGGGTTACATTAATCATCTTTTCTCAAAGTAATGATAAACCTGTGAGTTGGATGTCAGAATCAATATAGATGTTTTTTATTTTAAAGAAAATTCAGATTGAACATGGTAAAAAACTGTAAATTATAGAAAAATATTATAAAATATTTTGTACTTATAGTGAAAACTAACCTTGGATGATGGGTTAGTACACTAAAAGCTTTAGGAATCCAAAGTACAACATATAATAAGTACCCTGTATCAAGATTGATGCAAAACAAGTGATATTTGACCTTTTTAGAGACATTTAGAAAAAAACAACCTCTCCTGGGGTCATTTGGGTGGATTTGACCCATCTCTGGCCCCCCTTGCTCGATTTTGACATGTGACATCTCTTTCTGACCGTCAGAGCCAATAGAATCGAGTGGAAGTCCCACATAGTCCTTATTTGGTCATGTCTGTTTGTTAGACTGCCGCGTCAGTCAAAGCATTGGAGCAGCAGCAGCAGGTGGCTACCATTAGCAGCTAACTTTTGGTCTCCGGTTTTGCCATCAATATGGAATTATGGACTATAAATGAAAAAAATGAGATTGCCCATACTTTCTCAACCTATGGATTAACCGTTGCAGCAGCGTTTTTTCTCGTTTGAATGCCATTGAACACTCTAATGATCAGATTGACAGCTACGGTGAGACGATCTCCGGTAAAAAGCTTCGTAAGGTACGTGTTGTGATATCTGTGTTTGCTTCCCCTGTTGTGAGTTTGTATCTTTCAGTGTTGAGGCTGGCACCGTTAGATTCTGTGTCTTTATGATCATAAACGATGTGCTGGATGTGCAGAGCTAGGATAAGTAATAAGGGAGCTTGGAGTGATTTTCGGTGCGGTAATAGGTTAGCATTTTTCGCTCGGGGCTAATTCAGAGGGTCAGTGTATGGTATGTGTGTTTTTTTTTGAAAAAAAAAAAATGAAAAATCCTTTTTTTTGAGTTTTTCCCCGTTATATGGATATAAAATATTCATAGTTTATTAAATATTAAGGTTCCTTGAGACACAGTGTCGTGAAAAAGAAAAAAAAAGCCCCCGCCGAGGGGGGCTTTGGGGCTTAACAGGTTAATAAATCACACACTGATGGAACATCACTATATTGTAATTATGTATATAGGCTTTTTCTACAGTATCAAACATTTTCGGGGTCGGTTAGGGGGTGCTCGGCTGAGAAAATGTTTCAAAGGGGGTACATTACTGAAAAAAGTTTGAGAACCCCTGCTCTAGAGTACTGTTCGAACGTTGTTAAAAAGCTTTAAAACAAAAAAAAGGCCAACTGCATCATTTGAGGCGAGTTACTAATGACTTCCTATTGCATTAAATGGCCTTGATAACAGTGGTGATTAGGGCTGAAATATTTAGAAAACAAATTCTAAATGAGATTACTTTGACTGATATTGCAATACAATCTGATTTGCGCTATTAGAGGGAATTATCTTCTACATCCTTATTCTCATTTCATTCAAATGTTAAAACATTTATGATTATGAAAAAAAAGACGAAAAATAGACATTTTCTGTAGTCGGAAGAAAACAATTTATATGCTAGGAAATCTCTGCAGCAATACATTACCTAATTTGAATGGTGTTTTGAAAACCATTTAACCCTCTACATCTTGCACTTCCCCAAGATTTAAAAATGACAGTAGAAAAACATTTGATGATCTTTTCTGCCAGAGTGTTGAAATAACTGTCCTATTTCAGCGACGGACTATACAAATATCACTATATTTCTACAGGTTTTACTTTTGCTGGTACGGGAAATGTATTGAATTTCATATCCGCGAGCTCACCTATGCATATCTCATCGTCAGTCTCTGCGTCTCCAATACACTGGAATTTAAACTCGTTGAGAGAGTCAGCAAACTTCCTCTTGGCTGTTGAAAGACCTGAAAGAATGGAGAGAAAAGAAAAAGAAAAATGTAAGTTTACTGAAATTTCATTTCAAAAGTTACCATTAGAGACAGTATAAAAGGGAGAGTGAGTGGAAAGAGGTTCAATTCAAACGGGCGAATACTGTGAGTGGATTCCCAGTGGTGTAAGTGATGAAGGCTGACAGCTCCTATATCTTTGTGGAGGTTTATGTTTCTGCACACGTGTGTATGTGCTGAGAAGTGCAAAAAAGTTCCATTAAACTTAAGTCACATTAGCCAAGTGAGGCGGTGAAAAGCCTCGGACAGATGGATGCCTTTCAAATAATACATGAGGCGCTAAGAGCTCCTAGGAGACAGGCGCTCACAGCCAGTTTGGCTTCCCGTCCATATAAACTCTAGGCGGGGTCACCTTCACAACAATATTTCCTGTTGTCGGACTGACCTTATATACAGGAACAGAGAGAGGCACAACTCAAAATCACAAGTCAGGAATTCAAAAAATGATGACCATAACTATTGAAGCTTTAGCTAATGTTCCTTTCCTTCCATGGTCAGAGGAAAAAGAAACGAGCAACAGTATGATGTGGTCAACCCCAGCAGGGATCTCCCACTTTTCCAGAGAGGAGGACAGGAAAAGTACACAAGCAAATGTGTATTCCAGAGGAGCTTTTATAAACTACTGATAAAAGCAAAAATGGAGACAGGGATGCAGAGGAATAAAGAGGGAAAGAAGAGAGGATAGATCAAAAGTCCCATGGAAAACCAGATGGGAGTCAGGGAGAGGACAGTGAGTGTAGAGAGGGAAGAGCGACAGAGTGTAATGGACCATGTTCATGTAAATACCACACAGTGTGTGACTGAGATCTCCTGCAGCTTGCCAGTTGGTCAAATGAAACACAGACCTAGGAGCTGCTGTGTGTGCTGCAAGACACACACATACACACAAACAAACACAGACACACAAGCTGGCAAACACAAACCTGGACACACCACAGTCTCTCTTGGGATGTTATTCAGTTTGAATCAGTTTTATTATGAGTGTCACATCTGATCAATTAAACCTGACACAGTTGCTAGTGGAATAATTATAGAAATCAGTCAAAATTACTAATCTAGCACTACTAGTTTTCGCTGACTTGTGTTGTTGATGATGAAGCCAAACGTTTCAGCACCTGGAAAAGTTATCTGTGAGATACTAGCAGCAACTTGACAACACAGTTAAAACGCTACTGTTATATAAAGGGTCTTAAAGTACTGTTCATAATTCATGAGATTATTTTGTTGCACAAAACTCTAAAGATCCTTTGAATATTAAACAAATGCCGGTTTAGGCTTGGAAAGTTGTAAATAGCGGTTGTATAAAGATTGTGGGTCTTTTATTTTCAAAATCAGCCATTAGCAAATAAGGATGCAGTGACAATTAATGTAAAACAGTATTACAACACATTGCAAACTGTATCAAACTTTACTGTTCTCCATCACACCTTCTTCACTAACCTGGGTAGCCTGAGTGTGACTGGTGTCATGCTGAGTCTGCTGAGCTAAACAAAACTATATCTGTTTCTTCACTGCTCTCTATTTATTTGTAGCCTTCTACTCCTTTCACTCTCCTTTCTGCCACTGACAGTTCCTCTCAGCACCTTGTGAGTGAAACGTGCCCAATGTTGTTCATTTCTCAACTCTACCTCCTGCCACACATGCTCTCCTTTATAAACATCAAAAACAGCCACAGGCCAGGGAGTAGGAAAACAGAAGGGCATTTAAAAGTACAGCTTAAGATGCACTACACTGCGATGTGTATCAGACTTCTATCTACCATTTCAGAGTGTTTGTTCTGCCAAAAGCAGCAGGTCTTAGCTCAATATCAGGTTGCTAGTATCAACTGCTAGCTGCCGAAACAGAACTGGTTATATTCAATAGAAAACTGAATTCCTTCCTGTTTTTGCTTTTTGCTGTTTTTAGAAAACACTAAAAAGGTGTTGAATTATTGGTTGCGAAAAACAAAACTTTTTTGCAAACCACTTCTGATTTGAAATGTTGCCCTCTTTTGCAAATATGATACTTGTATTATTGGTCTGGAAAACACCTCTAATACTCAGATATCTTTGATATGCTGAAACTGAATCAAATCTACATTGTGTTCCTAGGCTTTCACTTTTAAAAGTGATAGCAACACACTGTCCTCATTAAGACCAGCACACATAAACCCCCTGAAAAGACAGACCATTCATACTGAGCAGCTGAGTCATAGTTGACCACTTTTTTAAAACTTAATCAAAAGGAAAATCTTAAATGAATCATCAAGCTCAAAATGATGTGGTTGTTTAAACTTTCGTACATTTAAATGCACCTTCAGCAGAGCATTAAATCATTATGAAAACATTTTAATAAATGTTGCCTGCAGTATCCCCTAAACTCTAATACTAACTGCTGGCAGAGGCACTTTAAAAACAGGCTAGATTATTTTACGTGTGCATTAAAGTATTGCACTCAACCTAGTTTATGCGACAGTAAAATGAGCATCCAAAAGATTTACGTTTATTCTGAAAATAAAGTACTTTACACATTTAGGAGTGAAGTCATTAGGTGTAACGGATGATTTCCCTTTTACGAGTCACAGTTGGATTGCCTTAAATGGGAGGGAGGAAAAGTGAGTAGACTTCAGTACTGTAAATAATATGATGACCTTTTTGTGTCACTTTCAAAGAATGGCAAAAAACTCATCTGAAATAATCCGTTGTAGACAAAACAAATACAATAGTTGTTATTGTGGTGTCTTGGATACATTAAATCATAAGGTAACAATATGGGTAATATGATATAAAAGTCTGATTAATCTTCCTTCACTGTGTTCCAAACATGGCCATTAAACCGTAATGGAAAGATCCAAGTTGTATTTACAACACCAAAAGTACTCACTGTGTCTCTCCATTTGTGCTGGCACACTGAGTCAATAGCCCAATGTCTAAATTATGACTTTATTCTACTTTTGGAACAATGACTTCAGGTTGCATCACTTTCACTAAATCTGCCATGAAAAACAAACTCTGAACCATGCTTTTGTGTTTAGCTTACTTGTCCATGGAGGATGGTTCAGTGTAAATGTTGGCAAATGTTGTGATGAGGTAACGTAAGAATGTTTCTGGCTCATATATGAAGATACATCATGCATGTCATATTGCTCCCCGTAGCCATGTTCTCAATATAAGCTGGCACCAGCGGCACACTCACACACATGCAAACTCACACATACATTCATGCATCTGTACACAAGCACACATCAGCTCTCAAACTCAGACTATGTTTCTAAATCCAAAACACATTTTTGGCCCTAATGATTCTGAAAGATTTCGCCAACCCAAATCAGCTACAGCAAAACAAAGAAAGAATTATACGCCACAACAAGTACATTGTCCAGAAAAGCTTTTGAGTAAAATAATGACCGATGTAATGAGTACTGATGCCTTACCATGTATGGTACTGAATATATTGTAATGCAGTAAATCACAAATTCAAACCTCAAGTTAAAAGGTATTTCACCAATGTGTATTTCAAAGTAACTTTAAAAGTACATCCTATTACATCTCATGTGTGTGCTTGATTGTCACTTGCCATTTGATTAATTGGTTGAATATCTTATTTTTCTAAATTAATTAACAGAAAATAATCTCTAATACCAAGTGATAATTATAGCTAGATGCGACAAGGGACAGTTTAAACAAGATCTTTTTTTTAGAGTGAGTTTTGATACCTACTAGTACAGTAAGTAACAAATCAGTAGATTTGAGTGAGACCTATAGCCTTAATGATAGACCGTGGTAGAGAGATGATAAGGAAACAAGCACACAGAAGTTCATAGTGGATGATGTCTTAACTGCTGATTGCCCTAACATTGGCTATTCCTATTAAACTCTAACACTGTTCCACTGTAAATACACTCATTAATGTGTACAACCATGTCAATAAACCACCAAACTAATATAATTATGAGTTGTGTTTCCCCTGCTGCTACTGAAGCATTCCATCATTGGTATTGCTGCGTAGGTCTGTTGTTAAAGTGATAAAAATCAACCGTCGGTTGGAATTTCCAGCTGAGGGGGTAAAAAAAGACCCATTGTTGGGGCTTCCAAGATTCTAGATGCTTAGATGGTGCCATGTTGTCCCTACTATTAATATTTTTGTGATAATGTATGGGTGGCTCTCCATTTCCGTGTCCAGGCAGGAAGGACATTTGAGGGCAGTGACAGCTAAAAATAAATGGCCCCGTTAACACTTGCCTCTCTGTCCTCTTTCCCTGTTCTTTCACACTTTCACACAACAGAATTGCCCCCATTCTTCTCCCTTTAACCCTCTCACGTACTCATACCAGAGCCCAGTTGAGAAACAAACAAACTGAATGATAATGTGGCCACATTTCTAAAAGTCAAACTTGATACAAAAGAGAACATTTATGATTTTTTTTAATTGAACGAGGAAATCCCACGGTGATCAAATAAAAGATATGCTTTAAACCTGGTCAAGTAGTAGTACAAAATCACAAGACTTAACAATACAACATGTAGCAGTAGGGGTTCAAGAGGGCAAAGGTGGTCACATCTGGTCACTCCTCTTTGGAGCATCACACAGATATGTCCTAAAGGGGGTTTGCTTGACACGTGCAGTAAAACTGGTGAGTGGGCATCCTGTGAGCCTTAAATAGGCCTGTCACATGCTCTGCCTGCAGTTTAACAATGACATTTGAAGGACAGTGGTGTGGATACTGCTGGAATGAGGCATCCTGCTCACAACAGCAGAGGGAAAACACACATGCATACACACACACACAGCAATGTAAGCTACACAAAAGGAATCTGTAATTAACCACAACCATGCAGCCGCACTGTACAACGACTGCTATGTGTATTAACTCACAACCACACACACATACACAGTCGAAAGAATGGGCCTGTGTGAAATCAACAGGATATCCAGCAGTAGCTGAAACTCTGCAGTAGCTTTGTTCACAGGCATGTGAATAGAAACCCTATTCATCATGTGGGACAAACACTCACACACACCACACACATGCACAGTATTCATCTGGGGAGACAAAGACAGATTTCAGTGTCCTCATCTAATTCTTTACATGACCTAGCAGCCAAGCAAGGAGAGGAATTTGTGAGAATGTAAGACTGTAAATGCACATTGAATTGGCATGTTCTTCTCATAAAATCTGGTGATTTAACTGGATGTTACTTCCTGTACTGGCTTTATCTATATAACAATGGAAGGATTAAGGATATCATTAATTGTCCAGAGAGAATTTGAGTTTTACTTGCAACACTTTTGTGTTAATCTTAGTAATTAAGGTCATTATTGTCAGTGTGTTTTGGCTGCCATTGTTCCAGGACGAATAAAAAAAAAATGCCATATGATTGTAATTGACTTCAACATGTGGCTTCACACTAGTATACCATATCGCTGACTGAGTGTCTAAAGATGTTAGCATGGATCCAGCTACACTGTGTTTAATGTTAGTAAAGGTCCAGCCCTGTGGGTGAGAAAAAAAAAATAAGTTGTGTAACTGCCCATAATTAAACACATGTGTCATCTATGCACAAAATGATGGTCTTTATGCAACTATTTGTAACTGCAGAAGCTGATTCAATGTGTTTTTCCTATCAAGCTGATTCTTAATACCATGCTTACTATTTATTGTACGATGGCTTTACACCTCTATTTAACACACACATTTAAACAAATAGATTTCTCTATAATAGGACCGACAGTTTAGCCTGACAGATACTAAATATAGAGGATGCCCATATCAATACTTTATAATTGTAAAAGAAGGGAAACGATGGTAAGTTTAGTTCAGTTTTTTAACTATAGTTCACATTCACACACACTAGTTTCTACTCTCATATGCAGTCAAATGCTGCACTGTAGAAGCCAGATGTTACACCGCATCACTAGAAGACAAGGTGCATACAATACAGTACAGTACAGTATAATATATTTTGCTGCCAAATCCCTTCACTTCGCTTAGGAAAATCATGTAAAAGTGACCTAAATATCTGAGAGCCAATTACCACACCCCTTGGCCAAAAGAATGATCTTTGTGAAAGACAGAGACAGTGCAGCAGAGGGAGGGACCTACACAGAAAAAAGAGTATCTGATTCCAGAAAGGTCTATCTATTCTGTCAAACTTAAAGGGGACCTATCATGCAAAATGCACTTTTGTACGTCTTTTACACATGAATATGTATATGTGTGTCAGGGAACTCACCAAGTGTCAGAAAACACAACCCTCTCTCTCTTTTCCTTCATACCCAAATCTCTAAAAACGGTGCTGCAACGGAGCAGATTATTGTTTGAATTTTTCTGACGTCAGAAAAGGGGTGCTCCGCCTATATGGGCAACTCTCCATCTATCAGGGGAATGAGAGACCGCTCGAAAGCGCTGGAGACGCTGTAGTACATATGCCAGGCCTGTAAGTGGCGCTGTAGTCTGCCACAAAAGCAGAATCAGCCGTTGCAAAAACAGGGCTGGAAAAGAGCAAATAGAGCGAAATGAGGCATGGCTAAAATGCATGATCTGTTTGGTATTTTGAAAAAAAAACTTCACAGACATGTTTTATATAGGTATGGCCCTACAATATACGTTTCAAATATAGCATGATAGGTCCACTTTAAATATCATCCCTATGGCAGCCTGATAGCTTTTTGCAAACAACTATCTAAATGAAACCTTGTGAGTTTGAATCTAATCTAATCTGTTTAGCCTCCTTCTTTCCTCATCAATTAAGCAGGAGTGGCTTGAAATCAACTTAATAAAAAGAGGCCAATGTGAGTGAACATCATCAAATATTGTGAATCTAGGGCACACGGCCGGCCTTTCCTGTTGGATTGAGAACACAAGGTCACTTTGTCATTAAGCGGGGAGGAAACATTACATTCATGGCAACAATAAGCTGGAAAAGCAAGGAAAGTGTGAGAGCGAAAAGGCAAGGAAGTTGAGATGGCTTCTTTTAGGTGTTGCCATGGTTAGTGCAGGTTGGGGGGAAGCAGAGGTCAAAGGTCAGCCTTCGTCTGTCCATTCTGCTCTGTCAGATTTATGTGAAGCAGACTGGGTCAGTCCACGTTGATGCACAACATACGGTCTCATCACTCTTCCTGTGCCCTCAGTGGTGCGTGTACGGTGATTAAGGTCAAATCTGACCATGAATGTAGATCCTGTTACAGACCCACATTTCAGGGTCACTATCCGCCTTGTAATACGACCCACCAATACAGCTGGAGAACAGTAGAAAAAAATCTTAACGCTGTCCAGTGATATTATATCTATATAACATAATACCTTGTCATGCAATCCCCGTAGGCTGTGTAATACGGGTTCATGTTAAAAGGTTAAAGGTGGATCACTAATCCCAGGAGAATTCAGTCTGTTCTGTCATTGGAATATGGTTCATGGTTAACTTGAAAAATGACATGAAAGTGTATATTCCAACTGCACATAAACAAGAAATAAAAATTCATTTGTATTTTGTTTTGTTTTGGCACAAGAATAATCATTCAGTCCAAGAGTATTTCAACACTGCAAGTTTGAGTTGGATGCGATAGCGATAACGTCATTTCAGAGATTGAAAGAAAGTGTAAGAGATTGGAAGAGAGGTGGGGAGCAAGAGAGGAAAACATTGCTCAGTCATATTTTTTGTCATCACCTTCTAAAGGCTAAACTGGATTCTAGCTGCAAAACAGATACAGTTGAGGCCTAATTTATTAGCCCCCCATGAGTTATGGAACATTTTCCTAAAATTCTTCCCAATGTTTCCAGCATTGATAAAACTTGATATAATCAAACATTCACCAGTGCTATTTAGTAGCTTTTGGTACATTTTGGAAGATAAAATAAGTTTTTAGGCTTGCTTTATATCAAATATAGTGAAAAATGGGTTGGTCAAAAATATTAGCCCCCATGTGAATTTTTGCTTTCAAAAACACACCTAATCAACCAATCAGCTTTCAAGCCACACCTGAACATTCAATCAGCATAAAAGGACTCCAAGAAACAGGCACTTGAATACCTTATTGAGAGGGACTGTACTACTACTCCTACTCACCATGCCAAAGGCAAAGGAAATCAGTCTTGAGCTCAGAAAGAAGATAGTGGAGGCTCATGATAAGTGGGAAGGCTCGACTGCTATTTCCAAGCGCTTCACAGTGTCTAGAACTGCTAAATTCTGTAAGAAACAAACCTAGGCGTGGTCGAAAGTGCAAGATTTCAAGAACTCTGGAGAGGAAAATAGTCAGAGATGTCAGCAAGAATCCCCGGACATCTGCCAAGATGATTCTTGCTGACCTGGCCTCTTCTCAAATTGATGTTTCAAGGAACACAGTTGTGAGGGCTCTTCATCGTGGTGGACTACAGGGCCATCGTCCCAGAAGAACCACTTTACTCAAAGAGTGGCACATCAGAGCCAGACTGAGGTTTGCCCGTGAACATTTGAAAGGTAAAGATGAGTTTTGGTCTGATGAGACTAAACTGGAACAGTTTGGGCACATGGATGTTGCTTATGTTTGGCGAAGAAAGGGAGAGGCCTTCAACCCTAAGAACACATCATGCTGTGGGGCTGTGTTGCAGCCTGAGGCACAGGGAGCCTTGTTCGGGTGCAAGGCATCATGAAAAATTTAAAATAAGTTGACATTTTGAGGGATAATATGAAAAAATCTGCTCTTAGTCTTCGCTTAGGTCGTCGCTGGGTCTTCCAACAAGACAATGACCCAAAGCACACATCAAAATTGGTGCAACAGTTCCTAAAGGACACCAAAACCAAGGTGCTGGAGTGGCCCGCACATAGCCCAGATCTTAATCCTATTGAGAATCTGTGGCGGGTGCTCAAAGTGAATGTCCATGCTCGGAAACCACGCAATTTGGACCAGCTGGAACAATTTGCAATGGAAGAATGGGCCAATATCCCTCAAGAGACCTGTGCCAACCTAGTAAAGAACTACTCTAAGAGGTTGTTGTCAGTTGTGGCTCAGAAAGGGTACACTATTGACTATTAATGGCCTGGGGGCTAATATTTTTTGACCAACCCATTTTTCACTATATTTGATATAAAGCAAGCCTAAAAACTTATTTTATTTTCCAAAATATACCAAAAGCTACTAAATAGCACTGGTGAATGTTTGATTATATCAAGTTGTATCAATGCTGGAAACATTGGGAAGAATTTTAGGAAAATGTTCCATAACTCCTGGGGGGCTAATAATTTAGGCGTCAACTGTATGTCATCAGGACAAGCTGCTGCCAAAATGTTTGAAACAACCTCCAGTCTGAGCCTGACATCCATTCGTACGTGCAGGAAACACATGCTTTCATACAAATGCAAAGGTTTTTCACACACAAATTATATTGCAATTATATTAAAGGGTAAATTACAGCAGATGTGTCTTTCAACAAACTTTCAATGTATATCACATACATTATGCTAATGAGAGTTGTAAACATGAACATTGAATGCCGCCTTAGAAAGAAAAATAGCACATATTTCAATTTAGATACAGATGATCAATTTCAATGATTCACACTGAAAAATAAATGAATAAAAAATAAAACAAAGTGTAACTTTGATGAAAGACCTTCATTGGGGATTCTTGAAATATATACAAATAAAAAACATAAACTGTGTATGGCTAAAGGTAAGTACTGGAAACAATTTCCATACATTTTAAATTGGATCCTTATTTATGTAGTATTGAAATCCATTAGAGGTTCAAGGTGACTTCAGATACAGAACAGCCTTTCATTTGCCACATAGCTCCACTTCCTATTACCAGCATGGTGTCCCCTTATTTGGTGCATGGTGAGCTAAAAGGTACTCTCGCACATCCACTTTAGCTGTTTTGAAAGAGAAAATGTTAAAAACCCACACACAACTGTGCACACACTCACACAGACGTACATACCTCTCAATCACACACTAATTGCCACCACTTGTATAAATATTCTTGCTGGTGGTTTAACTAGAGACTGACACTCAGACCCTCCACCAACCAAATACCAGGCATTCACTGTCAGTTCTATTTTTAAACATAAGTTCAAGAAGGAAACTAGGTAATATTAAAGGAGGGGTAGGTAAGTTTGAGAAACCGGCTCGAGATACACTTTTTGTTATATTCCATGGAATGCTCTTAATATCCTGATAGCAATGCATATTCTAAGTGCTTTAAAAAAATATATATGTGGAAGCCGTAATACTGTCAAAACTACGACCAATTATTTTAGCCGGGCCGGCTAAAATAACTGGTTGGCCGACCTGTCTGTCAGCCTTCAATCTCGTGCGCACACACACACACACACACACACTCGTGCAGTCATTGCATGCCGTCATTGGGCGTGTTTCCCGTCAGCTGTTGCTCAGTCGCCAGCAGCAGCAGCAGCAGCCGCTGCAGGGCAGTTTCACCATGGCAGA
>CALSBZ010046809.1:1192194-1210751 GCA_943591055.1 Gobionotothen gibberifrons
GTGTGTGTGTGAGAGAGAGAGTGTGATTAAAATAGCCCAATTGCTTTTACAATAAATACACATTGAATGTGTTTAATTGAAAAGTAAAAGGGTTTAACGGTTTTTAGTGGCAGGTTGTGTGTGAGAGAATAAATAAGACAGCCCAATATTAAAAAAGAAAATCTATTATTTTTTTCCGCATATTTCCGCATATTTTGCAACTTCCCGCAATTTCACCGCATAAAATCACATAAAAACCCTGCATGTTTAATCGCATAATCAAGGAATTTAGCCCGCATAATCAAGGATTTTTGCCCGCGTTTTTAATGGAGGGTCTATATTTTTTAAGCAAAACTGCAATACAATCATTGGTGATACAGTAGGTGCCCAAAATAATGAAAACCTGTTGTTCTTGGCCATATATGATAATTTACTAAATATTGTAGGGTTTAAAGATGTTGATTGAACTAAATGAGACATTATATAAATAGATATACATTATATACACACATGTACAGATATGTATATACTTGGCACTTGCAGCTCTTTGTCAAAATATTCACACAGTTTAATATGTGCTACAGCCGTTCGTGTTTTCTTTTTTACTTAAAGTTTTCCCAGGTTTAAGGCCACCCTCTTTATTCTCTTTGTCGTTACGCTGGGAAGTTTCAAACAGGAATTGCCAAACAAGAACAGGAAGAGGAAGTAGGTTCTCCATCCAGACTGTTTTCCAGCCAGAAAAACTCAACCCAAACGCTGACATGGGAACATTCTGTTTTATTATAGCACAGGAAATGTCTCATGTACTGGGGTGTCAAAGCGTTTATTGAGAATGACTGATTCCTTTAGGTCAGTCACATTAAATGACTTTCTGACATTGACAACATGCACAGCTTATTGTAACAACTGCAGTCATATTGAATACAAATCTCTTGTGAAAGGATTATCATAAAAACCACAAAGATAATAATTTTACAAAAATATGAAACGAATAAAAAGAGTAAATCCTCAAACTTTGGAGGAGCAAGAAACATGTACAGTATGTTTAGCATAAAACAAAACAATTAAATCAACAAAATTGCTGATAAATAATCTTCTGACAATAAACTACGTGTCTTTTCCATAACTGATATATGTTTGCAATTAAGGGTTGAATGATTGTTTTAGTCAATTGTATGTATTAATGACTAAAAAATAAACAATGGAATAAACTTCTGTGATGGAAAATGTGACCATAATTGTTGGCCTAAAAACTATATATTTTCTGATTCAGTGAACACATACACAGGCTAAATGGCCACCACAAGGCAACCTTAAACTTGGCGCAGCACCAGTTAACCACTGAGCAGCAGAGAAGTCATTTCATTGTGTATCCAATGCCATCTGACTCGCCAGCCAGCCTAGCAACCGTGCCCCCCCTCCCCACACCTAGCTGCCTTTTATGTGTTGTGGCAGCAGAGATTTGGCTGGAGGTGTAAGAGGTGTTCGGAAAAATTCAGCTTCAAACAGAATCCGGAAAGAAGGAATAAGAAATGTGCACTTTGATGTAGATATAAAGTCTAGCCTGCAAGTCTGCATTTGTAAACCCCCCTTTCTCTGGCTAATTCCCCTCCCTTTTTTCTCCTTATCCCTAGAGGCAGAGAAATATGCCTTTAAATTAATATTCTTTGAGCTCCATGAATGAGCCTTGAAGTCATACCCACCAACACCCAACCCCCAACCGACCCCCACCTTCAACAGCGCTGAAACCTCAAACTTTAGCAAGACAAACCTTATGCAGACCAAGCCCCTCCCAGCTGAAATCGCTCTTTCCACTCTTTTTTTAATTGTTAATCCTATAATTTACCATGCTTTAAGCGTGGAATTTGATACTTTTAGCAATTATCTCCTAACATGCATCTGTGCTTGAGGGGGAAAAAAACTCTTTGCAAATGTGTGAATGTGCTGACTTTTGTGTGGCCATAGTTTCAATGCAAACTGATGGGCCAAGTGTGTGTGTCTCAGCGTGCATGTATGCATGCATGCATGCTTCTGTGCGTACGCATGCATCTGTGAGCAAGCTGTCTCTGACACCTGCTGCAGCCTTAGGCAAGCTGCTGTAGGGTTAAGAAAGGCCGGGAGCCAAGTCACTACATAATGCTCGAGTTATGTTGCTTTAACATTATGGTGTTATGTTACTGAAATGATGAAAACATTGGGAATATTGGCACACAGTTTCTTCTAGAATTCATTTATGGTATTGGAGAGAAAAATGTAAACCTTAGCCAATCACGGTGTGAAGAACGTGTGAAGGATTGCTGTTTTCAGGAAATTACAGAGATGTTAAGAGAACAACAAAACATCTGACAATTACTCACGAGAAAGCATTGCGGCAGTTTAGGTCTCCCAAACACCAAGAGTAAATCTGAGCCACTGCACGTCGATTTAAATGTTTAGGAAGAGGTGTGTGCTAGCGGGTCAGAAGGAGGACAGAAGGTTTGGGGGATAAAAGGACAGTGTGCAGCTGGCATCCTAGCTACCACAGCACAAAACATACAACTTCTGTCATGTGCATTTTTAACAAGAACATTGCTATTATATTCAAAACATCTGTGAACCTTAGCTAATGTGGTGTTGAAACGCTGAGGGATAAGCTTGAATATATTTTCAGCAAACGGTTTTTCATAATTTCTGCTTTTGTAGCCTTCATCATGTTTCACACATTGTTTGTCTATTTCTGTCTCTCTAGTCAATTGCCAAATAGTGCAACATCTTACTGTGAATACAGTCTAGGCAAATTAATAAAAGACCATTAAAAAACGGCAACCAACTGCAATGTAGGTCCTTTGGGAACACATGTATTCACTTTTCAGTTGAATGATATGTTTTGAAGGGCACTACAACAGAGATGAGCAAATGATGCACATATTAATAAAGCTCTTCTCCAAAACAGCCATTAGCAACTGCACCTACTGACGTTTACATTTTAAAATCTATTTAAGTTATGGCAGGAATACAAGACTAAACATTGTAAAAGTATCTAAAAGATGAGCTTGATTAACTGAAACTCTTGTGTCTCTTGAGGATCACAACACTTCACAGTAATGGAAATAAAAGCACTACTGATTGGCTCGTCTAATACACATCTGATCTGTTACAGAAATCACAGAAGCTGAACCCTCCATTTTCCTTGCTCTCAGCCTCTCTCCCAGTAGGACACTAAAAGCTACCCTAAAGGCACCATCACACGCTTTATTAGCGCCCAACCACACACACAGCCTCATTTTCTTTTCATTGGCCATTACAGAGTGCACAGATCGGACAGATACAGAGAGAGTACATGCTCTGTCCTCTGAGTCTTTTGTTAGTGTAGCTATTACCCCCTCTCTTAACTCTGCCTCTGCCTTCATTTACCCTATTTTCTTTTCTGTCTCTCTTTCTGTCAGGACAGATCATGGCAGCCTGGGGGATTCGCGGCCGAGTGGCTGCTGCTGCTCGGTGGCTTGTCAGTTCAAGTCCTTCCTCTGAGGCCAGTGTGACACAGAGGGATACAGAGATGAGATATAAACACTAAATATGATGGGTTACTTGGAGGTTTAAAACCGAGCAGGACAGCAAAATAAATACCACCCTGCTAATGCATTCGCACAGAGTCTGGGAGGAACAAGCTATAAGTTAACCTTCATAGACATGATATACGCGTTTTGCCTTGAGCCAAGATGTGCATTATGAATTCCATCCTTCTTTCTGTCATTTGTTCAGGTTCATGACCCACATGTCTACCTCGTCTTTATGAGAACACAGCAGAAGGGCATTTTAACATCTACTGCCTCCTCCTGTCTGCCACAAAGACAATCCATATGAGAATGTATACTGAAACGATTACACTAATAAGATATAGCATTTACAAATGTAGTTGTTTTGTTTTTTTACCACATTGACCAATGGTTATTTCTGAGTGGAAATGTAAAACTCAGAGACCAAAAATACTCTCCCCATGTTCTGATGGGCACTTCCTTTGCTAAATGCTGTCTATACAAGGAAGTACACGTGTACATATTGCGGCAGGACATAACACTTTCATAAACAAATCCTGTTCATTGTTAAGTCGAGCTGATTTTCTGAGTATGAACTGCTGCGGATAACAAATCATTGTGGGAAACTAAACTTAACCGATATATATGTTGAGCAAACTATATAGTCTGAGACTATACTGATGATATACAAACTATTACAATTACCTGTAGCCCATTTCTAATGTATTCCAAAGAAAAACACAAATAATTTACTAGAGGAGTTAAGAGAGTTGTTTTAAAGAGGTAGCTGAAAGGGGGATACATCTCAGTGTAAGACTTCAGGGTTAATCTGTGAAATCAAACTGGACTACCCACAAGTAAGAGAAGCTGAAGGGTCCACTCAATTTACACATTTCAATATGTTATCCATTTACTTCAATGCAGTCTTATCATCAGCTTATTTTTTTTAAAAGACGGAATAACTCAATAGCTGGAAATCAGATAAAGAGTTCAACGTGTGATGGTCTGTTGATAATGACAAATGAGCTTTACATTATTGTGGTTTTGGTGTTGAAGTTGTGAGCCAGAAAATGTGCTTTTATCAACATATGATCCTCCACAATTCCTGTGAGAGCTTTCATTTCCTCTGGACGTCTCTCGGTGTAAAGTCTTCAATTGAAAATATATTATTTGTGCCAGCTGTCTGAAGCAGGAGTGATGTTAATGGTGATGGTGTAGTGTATTATTATCACAGTTCCCTGTACAAATTAAGATGAGCACCAGTGACATAATATTAAAGACGGCAATGTTTGTTTTTTTGTTTTGCTTTTGCCGACTCCTCCTTTTCCATTTATGTACATTCTTATCACAGCCTTGCTTGGCTTTCACCCTCACTTCCCACTTCAAAAAGAAGCCACAGCAAAACAATTTACTTTGGGAAAGATTCTGTCAGTTTATATGAGGGTCTAAATTTAGAGTAGAAAGAATTTTCTTTGTTCCAACTCCCAGATATTGCGTCTCGCTTGATGAGGAAAGTCATCCATCAAAAAACAGACAAGTCAAACTGGCTTTCTGTGTCGGTACAATAGATGGCCATGATGCCACAATATCTAGAGAAAGAAACCTACCTGTTAAACATTTTTAACAGAAACAAAAAAGACAATTGTCAGTTGAAATAAATGAACCATTAATTATCGGATGTGTATCTGCATGTGTTTTTTGTGTGAGGCGGTTTAGAGTTGTGGCAGGGGCAGTGGGTTGGATAAGATAAGATAAAAAGTACTTTATTGATCCCAATTTGGATTTTTTTTTTAATTAGACTAGTCAACTTTAAATTGTATATTAGTTTCTTCCAGAGGTACGTGCCCCAGGATTATAAAACACTGTTAGTTCATCAGACGAGGGCCCCATCCAGTGCCATTAGCATCAACCACAGCCACCCCATAAACGGTCCATCTCTTCCCACAGAGATGGACATAAAGCCCTACCCCCCCAAACTAAATCCCCTTCCACCTACACCAGCAGTAACGCCCCTGCTCTCTAGCATTAATCTAAGCTTGCCCCCGTGACCCTGAGTCTCATCAGCGTCCCAGCAGGATGTGATCTCAACCAAAGGGCAGAGTAGGAAGATCCAAAATATCATTAAAAAGTCAAATCCTGAGGAAGACCAAAAGAAAATCCTAAATAATAAAGAGTTTCCCTCGTCCTGATTCCTGAGGGGAAAAAGCTAGAGCTAGACATCGAGCCGAGCCAACAAATCTATCCCAGACAATTACACCAGACGCGTGAAAACAGACAGAATAGAGCAAGCACACACCTACAAGATTACCCCCACTAAGCCTGAGTTACGCCTGGCTTTGCACCAGGACACCCACCCCCCACACTACCCCTGCATGTGTGTGTGGGTGAGTATGTGTACAGTAGTCATATAAAATGTGTGAGAGTGTGATAAAGAGCAAGGCATATAGCGAAGACGGAGTGTTAACCTGGGGATTAAATAATCTTAGCAGGGGGTTATTTTTGGAGCAGGATGGGAGCTGAACGCAGACACGCACACCGTTAAACACACACACACACACACTTCCTCGCTCCCCATGCCAGTGGAGTGTGGTTTGTTTGGGTTGGCTTTGGACAGCACTGTAGCCGAGTCCTCTCTCCAGCCCCCTCTTGCACGTGCTCCGTCTCTTTCATTCATACACACACATAGAGTGAGTTTAAAATTGTGTGTTTCTGTCTTGGTATAAAATTATACTAGCGAAACATCAAAATGGGGTGAGCGTCAATAAGGGGGCAATTAGGGCACTGAGACACTGATTTAAAGCCCTTCATTACATATCTAATGTAGGCCTTTATAATAGGTTGTGACAGGAGGGCTACAACTTTTAATCCCTCTACCAGCTTGAGAAATCTAGGAGTTGGAAGTTGAGTACCGCTTTCTTTCCTCAGCAAACACTGCTTTAAGTGATTTCGTGTTGTAGATAGAAAGAGTATAACCTACTGAAGTTAGAACTGTGATATTGAAGGAGACCTACAATTCCTCAATTATGAAAATAAATGATTTAAGTTCAACTCAAACACAATTCAAATGTAACCAGGTTGCTCTGTAATGCTTTATTGACTAAATATGTAGGAAAATGAATTCACAACTGGGCAGTTCTCAATAGTCATGTTGCATGTATGCTCACATCGTAGTAACAGGTTATTCATGTGTAACTGTGATGTGTGTCTTGATGACAAATCACAATTGTTCTGTGAACCTTTTTATCCGACAGAGATTTTTGGGCTACATATTTTGGAGCACATACAGGGTTCCTAATGGTGTTTTTAATTTGTTTTGCGCATCTGTAGGTTTTTGCAACACGACAAGTTCAGTTGGTTCCATTTCACTCCGTTGAAACTTGACACTTGAAACGTTGCCTTCTCTCACTTTGCATGTTTTTGCATGCACTTTTTTCAGCATCACCTTTGAACATTTAGTATGACATGACTGCTGCCTCTAAGCATGTAAACCATACCGTCTCACCATAAAATAGGTCTAACTAGTCTTTATTTACCTTTCCTCCTTTGTTTCCATCGATATGCCGTCATGTCTAAGCTTGCTGACTCCCCACTACACCAAGACTGCATTGTCACTGCATTGTGTTCAATAATTCAATGCATCCATTCTTTGTTGAAAACCATTGTGCATCCATCTACAGTAGGGGTGTCAAACTCAATTTCATCGCGGGCCACATTCGCATAAAGGTTGCACTCAAAGGGCCGGTTGTAACTATATAAATATAATATATATATATATATATATATATATATATATATATATATATATAAAATAATGTATTATATTACATTAATGCCTCTGAATTGGATTATTATTGGATAGGATAATAACTTAGTAATTAACTACGTCTGAAAGCAGAAGTCCAGGGCAAATCATTGCAAATCTCTTAAGTGCGCATGTCACAAAACTAGATGCATTGTGGGACATGTAGTTTATGGGCAACCTGCTTCTGTAAAGTGGCATGTAACCGTATAATAAACGTATAATATATTCTTTGCAAGCTCTTGCGGGGCCACATAAAATAAAGTCGCGGGCCGGATTTGGCCCCCGGGCCTTGAGTTTGAGACCCCTGATCTACAGCATAGATTTCAACAAAGTATATTTGTATTTAATAAATAAAACATTTCTGGCTGACAATGGGAGTGATGGAAAGAGTTAGAAGTTCCTGCACTTCATTGAATATGCCTTCACTCATTTGACATGACTTCTTCAATAATAACCAAGGATGGTTTCTCTGAAAGCACTTATCCTATTTTAATAACAGGAAACAGAGTAACATCAGGGAGGCAAACAGGATGAGAGAGACTGTAGGAAAGAAGAAGGGCATTTCCATTTCACATTGACAAAAAGGAAATGAGCGGGGACAGGAGGATGAGAAAAAGAAGGCGAAGGAGGATGAGGTTAAAATGTGGAAATGTGTGTTTATTAGGAAAGAGGAAGGGAGAAGGAAGAGGAAAAGGAGGAGAAGGGGAAAGTAGAATCATTGTTTTGGAAGGTCAACCGTCTCCTTCAATGCCATTCTGACTGACCACAATGAGAGCCTGCAGGACTTATTTGATGTTCTTTAATGACTTGTTTAAAATATAGCATAGCTGTGATTTTTAGTTTTAATGGTAATCATTGCCAGTGTTAACACCATGCTTCAACACCTTTATCAAGAACATTTATGGAGGGCTGGTGAAGGAAATTACAGTCAGATTTCTCTATAACATAATAACAAGTTCTCAAGCTGGAAGAGAAGGGAGGATGTGATAGCGTTGCCAATAGAAACATACAAGATTTTGAGTGGCTACTGAGGAGTAAGGATGTCACGATACCAGACATATAGAAGTTGACACCAATGACAAGGACATTTCACAACTCTTGATACCAATGACGTGCAATAAACTTCTTCAAACAACTTAAAACGGTAAGTAACGATTGAATAAGTTATGATCTTGATGAAGTCGGTCTAAGCTTTTCATCATTTTTTTAGTTAAACAAACTTGACAAGCTCAATCACGCCGCTGTTTGTTTTTCTTACAAGAGGATGAAATAGGAGTGTCAGGTAGAATAATTAAACAATATGCATCTCTAAGCATAATAAAAGCAGCTGTGAAATGCAAAGCTGTCTCTATTTTGACCAAAGTCCTGGTCCTTTATGACCTCATAAGTACAGTAATGTAATCAAATTCATGTGTAGTCAGCAAAACTGTGCATGTCCCTAACGGCCCGTCCACACGGCGGCGTGCGTTGAAGCTTCAACGCTTCTGCCCATTCACTTTGAATGGGGTGACGTCACGTTTCGCAGAACTGCATTGTGGGAGCGAAGCGTAGATTTGCTCGCGTTGCTGGCGACGAAAGTTGAGCAATGTTCAACTTTTGAAGCTTCGGCAGAAGCGTCAGCCAATCGATTCATATGCCAGTACAAGCTCTAGCCAATCAAACCGCGTGCTTGTGTGTCCGGGGCGGGAGATTCATGTGATTGGTTGTTGGTCGAGTTTCAGCCCCCCCCCCGCCGGCAAGCGATAACGCACGCCGCCGTGTGGACAGGCCGTAAGCGTCAAATGTACACTTGCAGTGACATTTTACCAATATCAAATTACATTTGAAGTTGGTCATCCAAAAGAGAAATTCACAAGATCATATTATATAACATATTCTGATACTTTCACCCAATAGTCATTTTTACATAAAGAGGTTGACGGCACCAAAACATAACTTGATTGAACCTCCATTTGTCGAGTGCTTTTAAAAAGAGTTAAAGACAGTAGTATCCCTCAAAGCCAACAACAACCTGTTTTCACCTCATACAGTGACCTCAAGACTTAGTTCCCTGCAAAGTGGCTGGATTCGAACACCATACTTGGTCTGACTTGTAACACTGGCTCTTCTCCATTTGCTCTGACTCACTAGCTTTGAAGTGGAAGAAAATAGCTATTTTATCAACAACATGTGTCAGCATGTGTGTGTATATGTGTGAGAGTACGACTGTGTGGGTGTATTTGTGTATTTCTACCCTTTTTTAAGCCGCACCTGTTTGAATCTCCGTAAGTGTTCCTGGTAACATTTCTGGGCAACAATTTCTTCAAAGTTTTCTTTATTGTTCAAGGTTAGCAACTCAGGGACACCACACCTATACTCCACCGTAGGCTGAGAGTTTCTAGTTCATTTTCACACGTCTTGAATTTGACACCGACAGCTCAACACTGCGGGCTAAGAAGTTAATGATACCCTGGAGCTAAAGATTAACTTTAAACTCTTCATATACATCTCCCTGTCTTCCTGTCTTCCTCTGACATCTATTCTTCCTGCAGGGTAGCAAAAACCTGCATTTCATTGTCTTGGTATTCAATAATTAACCGTAGTCAGTAGCTTCCTGTTTTGGTAACCTTGCCATTATTACATTGAAACATATTTTCTTTCACACCCAGCAAAGCATTCTGCAGACATCCAGGTCTTGTGACATTGTATGAAAAGTAACAAGTTCCAACATCCAATAAAACATCCTGTCAGGTGTTACACTGAAGATAAGGTGTATTGCCACCAAAACAATAATATAAAAGTGGTATGTAAGTTCAGAACTAGAACTAGAAACACACAGTATGTGTAACCTTTGACTCTTCCTGGGGGCCTACAGGCAGTCAAATTAAAACACATCTCAAAACATTTCCTGGAGCTCTATTTCATTCCAGCTCTCAGTAAAATGAGTTCAGACTTGTAGTCGGCAAAACACACAAATCAACGGAAAAATGTCTTTCCCCCCTCATTTTTATCAGGTGCTGATCAACAGTTAATAATGCTTTTTGAACCCGACATCTCTATGTCTAAGCTTTTCATATTGTTTTAAGTTAAACCAAACTTGACAAGCTCAATCACGCTGCTGTTTGTTTTTCTTACAAGAGGATGAAATAGGAGTGTCAGGTAGAATGATTAAACAATATGCATCTCGAAGCATAATAAAAGCAGGATTTTAAGCAGCTGTGAAATGCGAAGCCCTCTCTAGTTTGACCAAAGTCCTGGTCCTTTATGACCTTATAAGTACAGTAATGTAATCAAAATCATGTGTAGTCAGCAAAACTGTGTATGTCCCCAAGCGTAACATTTACACTTGCAGTATCATTTTACCAATATCAATTACATTACGCCAAGTTTTCTGGTTTTACAGAACCATCTGTAAAGGAGAATAAGGCCAGCAGCTGCAGCAGTAACAGGAAACTAAAGTTCAAGTTGAGAACAATCTTAAATCAAGTTGGTTTTGATTGGATTACAAGAGACATTATCTCATCTCATGGCAGACTGCTTCATTTATGTTAAGAAAATTAAACTGTTAGGAATGAGCTGTGCTTTTTCAATACATCACTGGAACTTGTTAGGAGAGTTTTTCTTACGTGCAGCTGCAAAAGCACAGAGTACAAACTGTCAGGTGGAACAAGGTGCAGCCAGGATCTTTCCCGTTTCAAGTTTCAAGTTTCAAGTGACCTCAAGTTATACACACAGTTTATTCTCTGACAATGACTTTTCTCCATTCTTCCTTATTCTTTCTTTAGAACCTCATTAACGTTATGTTTAAACTATTGATTTAGCAGACAAGAAACTGAATTTTCCATGCACTCCATTGCTTCTCCTTAAAGTCCACCTCTAATCAAAGTGTGTTTTACTGATTGTAGCGTCACATGACCGTTTGACCTTCACTGTGCAGAATGATACATGTGACTATACAGTAGAAGCTTATTCCAGATGTATCTGCTAAAGAGGTGAAGTTGTTCTGTGCTCACCTTAAAATCTTAGTTTGAGACGTGTATACATGTTTCTAATTCAACCCAAACTATTTCAACACTCTTGTACACGCCTTGATTGTTAGGCCTCGGCTGGAAAAGTTAGGATAATGATGAAGAAAACTTTTATTTTGATGATTGAGAACAATGCAAAAAAAATATATATATATATATATATATATATATTCTAAAAGGTGTTCATCAGCCAAAGTGTTTTTGCTGAAGAAATGTCACGATACACGAAAACAGAGATATTATTTTATTAAAATAATCAGCATTAGAGAATTGGAGGTTTTCTCAGCCTTCTCTTTACACAGAACTGTAACTTTGTGGCCGAGCAGATATACAGCATGAGAAAGGTACACCACAGATGGTGTTTGCAGTTCTGCAATTAACTTACTGTAAGTGTCAGAGGAGCATTTTTAACACTCAGGATTCAAATTTGAACACGTTGGTTTGAATCCAACTTCCTTCTTCACAGTTTTTGTATGTATGTGAAAATGTTGAACTATAATTAATGTAATGCTCTAGTTTATTTATAACTAATGTATTCATTTGCAGTTCCTCTTTCAGTTCCTCACTTCACACATTTTAAGCTAACCCAGTAAATCTGTAAAACGTTTCCCCATTTAATTTGTAAATCTACATCTACTTCTCCTGCTTCTCAAAAGACGTACATTACATTTAATATAGAATCAAATGATTTGAAGATGGCGTGAAGACATTACGAGAATAAACCATAGACGAGGGGTTGCATGTGTGAACATTTGCACATTTGCAACAACAATACCTGCTTAGAAAAAAAGGAAACTTCTTCCTGTTACATCTGCTTGTATATGCATGTTTAGGGCCTATAGCGGAGATGGCATACCAGAAATATAAGTCCCATATTGTCATGACAGAAAACACAAAAGTAAGTGATACCACAGTGCATCTAGGGGCTGAGTCACTGTATCATTGCCGGCCGGGCAGTGTAACTAAATCAGCCTCCGAGCTAAAATATTTACCAGCTTCAGTCCAGCTGGAGTCCAGGGCCGATACTCCACATCAAAGATTCAGCTAATGACATGAAGCTGGAGATCTGCTTCTGTGGTGAGATTGTTATGAGAACGTATTCGATCTGGGTATTATATACACATGCCACTTCTGCAACAACTCTGCTGGCTGAGAAATGTATTTAAAATACTCTCCATGACCCGATGTATGACCCTAATAGATTTTTAATGAGCTTATTAATTATAGAGGTATTCAGTTACATAACTGTTCTTGAAGAATGCACATTTTCCCACTAAACCACTGTTACTCTATATGTACTCATGTATAATACAAAATGCTGATGTACAAGAAGAAAAGAACAAATCCCATTTTTTCCCATGTGGAGTGATTTCCACACAGACAAAAGTATAACACAGAAAGGCCCCAGCCAGAGTTTAATCAAGTGAAAGAGCCAAACACCTGCTGCTTTCTTTACTGTAGCTTTGCTGCTTTGGTACATGTGTATTCCTTGCGATTTCAAAAACGTGTGGCTATCGAATGTAAGTGGGAAATCACCAAATAAAGAAAAGATAATACTAATAATACATGGGATTTTTATAGCGCTTTTCCTAATGCTCAAAGACGCTTTTGACTATGAAAATAATGAATATTCAGCGCACTAATCTGCAGCCCCATCCTTTGCGTCTTAGAAGTAAATGATCACTTACACTAGGAAAAAAAGATCTGAATGTGAGTATTGGTGAATTTGCAGTTTTTTAAAGGACAAATATAAAAAAAAAATTGATGCAGTGACGTTAAAAGTCAGTGACGACATGTAACTGCGGTTGTGTGTGTTGTGCGTGTGTACGTGTCTGTGTGTCAGACAGTCTGCCCTAACAAAGGAGAGGCAACAATAGCACCAGAGCTAGGCTGAGTCGTGCCCTAATTTCCTTCTCCTCCAAGCTACGTCACGGCTAGAGGAAGACCCCCAACCCCCACTGTGCTGTACTGCAGTGGCATCGTGCACACACACACAAACAAACATGTTCACTGAGCACATACACACATATGAGCCAAAATCTACTGGTACAATAGGAAACACACATGTTGTGTGCGCGATCCAGAATATTAATAAGTACAGAGACAACATGCTGCATGCATAAAACCTACAGACACACATCCTCTTTTTCTCTTTGTTTTAATGAGAGATGTTTTTAGAGGAATGCCTTCAGACAGTGACACCCTGTACCGCTTTTCTCTCCCCGATTATTGCTCCTCCATCCTCTCCTCCTTCCCCTTTTCTTCCCTCCACAACCCACATCGCTGTGCTCCTCTATAGGCGGGTAGAAAATAAGACCATGTCGGCTATTGAACAGCATTGTGAAAGACAACAACACCCCCACCTCCTCTTTCTCTCACACGCACTGTTTTTCTCTTTCTTTTGCCCCTTGGCACATACCCTTCCCTTTGCTCTGAACCTTTTTTAACCGAGGGTTCACTCCCTCCGTCAGCCATAATTGAGAATTAGTTATGGTGTGGTGTGCGTTTGTGCGTGTGTGTGACCCTCATCTATCAGCACAGTTGACAGTTGAGCCACGGAATGACTGCTATTACCCTCCTTATTACTCGCCAGCAGCACAGTGGGTGGCTGCAGGAAAACACAGACAGAAGGTAGAGAGAAGAAGATCTAGAGCGATATGGATCGGAACGGCGCACGCTCCATCTCAGGGAATTCCCACTTCTCCTTCTGAGAGAAGTTTGACACAAAAGCTCTTACAGCCTGCAGCTTGTTTGTGAGGTTGCTAGGGGCCGTAAACGGTTCAATTTGAACCCAGAGTCAACGTCTGAAAACAAAGCCATTATCAAGACAGTGCTAATCGGTGGAGGGATGTTCTTAAGCAGTAACAGGCCGCACATAGCAGAGCTGCACATGCTTTAACAGTGTGTGTGCTTTCAGAGTCAAGCCTTTAATATATGTCCCGCAATTTATAGAGCAGGATAAGCAGTTTACTATGTTTTTTTTAATATATGCAGTGGTTCTTGAAGATTAATGTTGGGCTATGTTAATAAAGGTTACGGCATCAACTATTTCTCCAGTTACAAACATTTTGATTAGTTAAATCTGGACATTATATAGGACTAAAATAGCCCATTATTGTCCAAATTAAGAGGCAGACCCTCTCGTCAAGCCCTAGCTATTGATACATTAAAATAACTTCAAGTTTACTTTGTGTTTTATAGCTTAAATAAATCTTCTCGAGTTGAAACCAAATCCAGACCTAATAAAAGTGTTAAATTATTTTTAAGTGGGCATTGTTACCTAGGCTCATCCCCCCTTTTCTCCTTTGTATTTGTGTCTTTGCATGTCTCTATATCATGTCGGATTATCTGTCCTCCTCACATGTTAACCCTTTCTAAATTAGCATCATATATGAAGCTCACTGAAGGTCAGGAGACACACTCACATTGCACACTGTAGGGCATGCTGTGCACAAAGGGGTCACTAGGCCACATTAATACTAGTTCAGGAATGTACTATATCCGTATTAACAACATCATACATGCACAATATTAAACCCTACATACAGTCCCACACAGCAGGGGACTCTATAACCAGCTGTGTTCTCTCATGTTTCAGGCCTCCGTGCTCTAAAAGCTCTTATTAAATGGTGAAGAAAAATGATCTATATGACAAAATGATATGTCACGCTTTGGCTGTAACACAAGTGTGTGTGTGTTTGTGTCGTGTGCAACTGTGCCTGACAATGTGATCACTAAATGTCCTAGTGGTAGAATGACTCAGACTACATCATTGCTCATTCCAGGAAGTGGTACTGTCAGTGCAGTGGACGATGACCTCATCGTGAAAAACTAGTGCCTGACAGTGGAGCCCTCGGACTCGAAGCTAGTAATATGCATTGAATGTGTATGGTTACAGTTTTTAGCATTGTTTTATAACTAAAATCATGGATTGTTCAATTTATTTTTTATAAATAAATGATCTACTAGCAGGTTAACTGGTCTGCTTGACTTCTGGTTAAATTGTAAAAGGGTTTTGAAGTTGATTCTAATCCTGTTATAAGATTGTATTTATCCGTTGTCAACTTGTTGTCAGGGCAATAAGTTGCATTGTTTTACTGACAGCAGCATACCACAGATCTGGTAGCAAATTGCTAGAAGATATTAATGTCACATTACATAGTGATGATATATAGAAAAAGAGGGAGGCATCAAAACAAAGGCACAGAATCCAGCTCAGACACATTCACAGAAGACGTGCCAAATGTTCTCCTGAGCCAAGTGATGTGAACTTTGAAGAAACTCCACTGCTCTTTACACTTTCAGCTAATAAGTTGGCAACATCATGTGTCAGTGTCACATAAACTGTCTAAACACGGTGTCTCGTTTCCCCTCACAGCACCAGGGAGATGCAAGCCTGCAATTAGGGTTTGTTTGGCTGATTGAGCCGTGTCATGTTAGAGGTGGAGCAGAGAGCCAAACGCTTCTACAGGCTCCATAATAACCAGCTAGCTCTGCCCTTAAATGACATCTGGCTAACACACATTTTTGTATGTGTGTATATGTGAGTGTGCATGCATAGCAGCTCTAGCCTGCCTGTGTGCGTGTGCGTGTGCACTTGTTGAATTGCTACATAAACCAAGTTGGTACCCACAAACAGGATAGGGCTGCTATACATTTGCAATAGCTGTGATCTCTGTGTGAAACTTCCTCTATTCAACAAATAACCCGAATAAGCAATAGCCAGAAAAATAAGTGCATCCCAGACTCAATAGTATAGGTGTACATGTTTTCATTTGTGCAAAAACAAGACTTTCATATTTGTATTTGTATTCACAGATCTTATTTGTTTTATAATGTACTGTTTCATCCAATCATTATGCATTATTTACAGCACAGAAGTGCCAATTCTTTATATTTAAATTCCAGTGATGCAGCTGTTTAAACAGTACCATTTATGTCGTCCCACCAGTCTATATAATCATCAGATAGAGATAGCAGCTACATAACAACAGGCTTTATTAAGTCCACACTAACACTGTAACACTATAAAACTCCTGAGTAGCAGGCTATAAATGTTTCACTTTCTCCTTCGGTGGTAACATTGATGTAGTCATTACCAAAAACACATGTGAAAGCTGTCAGGGGCTCCTCCTCCAACAGCAATTAGTATCTCACAAAACGTGAGGGGCTTCCCAGGACATTCACACATCCTCTCAATGCCTCACAGCAGAGGAGGTGTGTTGAAAGATGCAGCAGGTACGATTTAGAGTGCAGCTGAACAGTCCTGTTAGAAAAGACCTGTTGCAACTGATTCATCTCATGTGCCAGCAAAGGGCAACAACACTGTGTAGTACAGGTATAAAAAGATTATCTGGGAACATCTGTTGATCTGCTCTTTGTTAGGCAGCACCCTGCTACAATGACACAGAACAAGCAAATGACTCTCACTCATTGCAACCGCAGGGAATCAGGCCATGCTGTTTGATTTCTAGATCTCACCAATGGACAAAAGCAGAATTGTTGTTATAGCCACACATCAGCTGACCAAGAAGAAGACTGAAGAAGACTGAGCTGGTTTCTTCAATAAAAAAAAGGTACAGCCGATAACACAGGGTGGAAAATTCCGGCTAGGCAGCAGGCTGAACTTTCCAGGATTTTACCATCCTTCTGCTGATATCTACAGTATCAGCCGTGCAGGTACAGTGTTGACCCAACTAAACACACCTTTTACACACAGTGTAATAGCAGCTGCCAGTCCTACACTATGAATCCAGGGGAAAACATTCTGTAAATAACCGTAACAAAACCAAAACCTAAAAGCTATACTACCAAAACCTACAGGACAACCTTTTAGCAATATATTTAGTGGCCCGAGCGGGCAAGTGGAAAGTACGTTATGCTCGACATTATAAATGGCCTGCTGGCCCGGAAGCACTATTTAGACACCCCGGGCCATTTATAATGTCGAGCCCTGCATTATAATTCACCATAAGCAATTGTTGACTGTAACGTCTATGCCAACCAACTGTAATTTGTAATGTACTATTTTACCATACTTTAACGATCAATTTAACGTAAATGTCAAGTTTTATTTTTACAGTGTACTTATATCTGTACATTTCTTTTCAGTTTGCTTCAAGAAGTGGCTTCAGCAGACAGAGATGCAGGCCAGATTGGGAAAGGCTGGACGCTACACAACGGGAAACATTATGGACATGAACAAGAAAAACAAAAAACACTTTCTTTTGTTGCCTTTTTCTTATCATACATAGTGTTACTGCTTTTGTTACCATTTAAATATTGAATTCTATTTATTTTAAATCAGATGCACCTGTTTTAGATCATATATTTATTTTGATGTGTAGGTTGATTTGCAGGTTGGTTGTTATTTGTATAATTATTGTATTGTTACTGTGTATTTTATTATATTAACTAGCTATTTATTGCTATTTATTCAATAAAAATACTGTTATGAATACTTTACAATGTCTTTATTTTGGTAGATACCAGAATACATGACACAATGAATCTTTGTAATATATTTATGTTCTCTGGTTTAAATAATCTTACCAGTATTTAAACAATATGCTGGTGACCAGCCCAGTATACCAGAATACTATGCTGGTATATGCTGTTTTTTTTAGCTGGCCAGGATAGCTGGTTTAGCTGGTGCACCAGCTAAACCAGCCATCCTGGGCAGCTAAAGTGTCCAAAACCCCTCTAAACCAGCCAACCTATCTACTGGCTGGTCAGGCTGGTTGACCAGCTAAATTGGTCTAAGCTGGGGTTTTCAGCAGGGTAACCATTTATAACCACTTATTATACCTAAATATAACTATTTGGATTTCTATTGCTGGTACCTAAACTTAAATGTAGTGCTTTTTTCCCATTGCTTGTACATGTCTTAACAGGTTTCCATTCACATCATTAAAAAACAAAAAAAGCAAACCTGTAGTCACCTCTTCTAATAAATTATAACAGCTCTTTTATAGTAGTTTCTGGTAGTCAAACCCATTACCAACATTAAACAACATCACAGCCTTTAACAGAGAACAAGTGTGAGTAAAACATACACTGCTGACTCCCCTATGTCCCTCTAAAAGGCCTTATGATGTAAGTTGATGGGAACAAATGTGCTGACAGCTACAAGGCTCACTCAAATTCACCCGCCTTGCCTCTTAACTTGTACACACACACACACACACACACACACACACACACACACACACACACACACAAACACACACACACACACACACACACACACACACA